>JAABOM020109813.1:0-24490 GCA_011800125.2 Solanum clarkiae | reverse complement strand
GGGTGGGGGAGGACTGCAGATTTAGACAATAATCTGTAAAGCACAAAGAGGTTGTGACCTTTGTGATTACCATGGCAGGCTCATGTACGAGGATATCAGGTTAGAAAGGAATACAAGGTATGTTGGGCTGTGGGTATTTTAGAGAAGGTGGTGCTAAGGTGGCTTCGACGGGGTGTTGGTCTTCGGGGATTCCGATTAGAAGATGAACCCATCGAGGAAAGCGAGGCTGAAGACATTCTCAAGTTGTTCCGCAAACAGAAAGTGGATGCTGCTGTTAATGAGGCTGTCTCTAGAGTGCTATCAATGGTTGATTCCCCAGAAGCACGCCAGCAATATCATCGCATTCTTGGAAGGTATCGACAAGCTAAGGTCAGTGAATCATCCATCTAGAATCTATCATAGTATTGAAATAGTTAAATCTATTTGATTAGCTGACTTCTACAACTTGAACGTAAACAATGAGTTCACCTGGTATTTTACATGACAATGCTCACCTCCACTGTTTGGAAATCCTTCATCTATCTCCATGTGAAATTTGGGAGATAGGGATCATATAGTGAAGTTTATCTACCATTCTGTGTCTTATTTTTCCTTCTAACTTTTTAAAGCTCCCTATTTTCTAGTCAAAAGATTTAAAATTTAAGTGCGAAAAGTTTATGTTTTGCATTGTCTAGTACAAAATAAAATGAAAGTTGTCGATAGCATGGCATTGCATTGGTTTACTATCCCAGTTAAGACTGTCCTAAATGGATTGAAGCAACTTCAATAAATGTGGGCGAATACATGGGATATGGATAGCTTACCTAGTAAATATCCATTAATAACTGAACCAGTAAACTTGTCCGCGTTTGGTGCTGTCATAGAAAATCTAATTTAATTTACGAACTAATATTTTTCTAATATTTGAACATTAAAAATATAAACATCAATGATCTCATTAAATTTACGAACTGATCCTTTTTTAGTATTTGAATACTAAAATATATAAACATAAATGATCTCATTGATTTTCTGTACTAATATCTTTTTAATATATGAATATTTGAAAATATAACATGAAAGATCTAATTGAATTTACAAACCTGATATTTTTCTAATATTTGAATATTAAAAATATTTGAAAATATAACATGAAAGATCTAATTGAATTTACAAACCTGATATTTTTCTAATATTTGAATATTAAAAATATAAACATGAAAGATCTTATTAAATTTTTAAATTATTATTTTTAACTATTTGAACATGAAAAATATAAACATGAAAGATCTTATTGAATTTATGAACAAATGTTTTTTTTTCAATATTTGAACATGAAAAATATAAAACTTGAAAGATATTACTCCCTTCATTCTAATGTATGTTTAAATATTGAAAAAAAAACATTAGTTCGTAAATTCAATTTGATCTTTCATGTTTATATTTTTCATGTTCAAATATAAAACGTGAAAGATATTACTCCCTTCATTCTAATGTATGTGGTACTTGACTCTGCATGAAGTTTAAAAAAAAGATTGATTTTTAGAACTTGTGGTCTAAAACAAGACATTTATGTTGGTATGACTACAAATCTTCCTATTAAGGGTGAAATTGACACATTAAAATTAATTGTTACTAAATATAAATATAAAGGACAAAACCATCAGCCTTTGAGTCTTTGGAACAAACCCTGCAGGTGGCAGTTCTGAACCACGTGTTGTCACTGCAAACACACGTGAAATTTCAGAAAATTTAAAACTGAAGTTGGGCCAGCCTCCTGTGGGTAAAGGAAAGGGCCCAATGCTTTCAACATTTAAAAGTCCAAACCCCATTCCAAAAGAACCCAATCAAAAGACTGGTGTCACGTGAGGAGAATGTAAGCACGACAGAAGGTTTTAATGAACTCAAGGAATTAGCTTCCAAATTTCTTAAAGCCTTCGAAGGATGGGATGGCATGGCCGAGACATGCAACATGTCGAACATGCCAGAGGTGTGCGGAGGGGAAAAGATAAACTAGAGGATGAAGCCGACAGGGGGAAAGAAGTCGGTATTGAATTTCAAACAGAAAGAGAGAGGAAGGTACAGGGGCCCATGACATGCAAAGTTCAGAGGAAAACCATCAAATCCAGCAAATTCACGATGCAGAACCAGTGAATATCCAAAACCCCTACACTCAGGAAGAAGCTGAATCTGAAGCTTCTAACTGAGTCAATTCCCACATTGGAACTGAGCAACAGATACGGGTTTTTTTTCAAAGGCTTCGAGAAAGAAACTTTAGCGCTCTTTAAGCAGATGTGTACTGCCTCCAGGAAACAAAGTTGAGTAAGAACATAGAAGATATAGCTAAACAATTATGGGCATGTAGATGAATGCGATGTGGATTTATGGAAGCAGAAGATATTTTTTTTTGTGTGTGTGTGTGTGGGGGGGGGGGGTTAGCTTGTTCATGTGGGATAGCAGGATATGGACTGAAAATCAGGTTGAGGTGGGACACCATTTCATCACGTATGAATTTATATCAACCCAAACTTTTTTCACTTGGTACTTAACTGGGGGTGTATGGTCCTCATACCATGGAGGAAAAACTGTGCACAATATCAGCAATCAGGGAGCTATGTGGGGGACATTGGGTGGCTTGTGGTGATTTAAATACCAACAGAACCATGGGGGAAAGAAGAGGGTGTAATAGAATTACAAATGTGATGGCTGACTTTGCTGGATGGACTGAGGATATGGAGCTTTATGATTCTCACATGACTGGAGGGAAATACACATGGTGTAGGGATTTAAATCATCCTAGTAAAGCTAAACTAGACTGATTTCTTTTCTCCATGGAATGGGAGGAGACTTTTAACAACATCAGGCGAAAAAAATTGCCCGGGGTGATGTCAGATCACAATCCAGTCTTACTTGAAAGTGGAAATTGGGAGCCAAAGAGGTAAAATTTTTAGTTCGAAAACTGGTGGCTAAAGTGGAGGGCTTCAAAGAGAGATACAGAACTGGTGGGATGAATTCATAGTAGAAGGTGCCTTGATTACAAACTTAGTAGCAAACTAAGGATGCTGAAACAGAAACATAAGAGACTGGAGCAGATCTACTTTTGGGGAGATGACCGACAAATAGAATAGTTTGCTTGAAGAATTGGCTGAACTTGTTTTGTTGCAAGAAAGTAGAGAACTATCTGAAGAGGAGATGATGGTGAGAGCAACAATTGTAGTAGACTGGAGGAGCTGGCCAAGAATGAGGAGTCCAAGTGGCGACAAAATTCAGAGTGTTGTGGCTAAAACAAGGTGATCACAACTAAGTTTTTCCAGAGAATGGCTATTGCTCACAGATGGTACAATACCTTTTGATAGATGGAAATTGTGGAACCTGGAGACGTCAAGGTTGCCATGATAGAGTTCTACAAAGAGCTCTACTCAGAATCTGAAAAATGGAGACCAACATTTGACATGTTAGATTGCCCAACTATCTCACAATAGGAACAAGAGTGGCTACAGAGACCTTTCTCAGAAGTTGAGGTGTTACATATCATCAAACAGTGGGGTGGTGGTAAAGCTCCTGGCCAAGATGGTTTTACAATGAGCTTCTTTAAAGTTTGTTGGGAAATTATAAAGTATGCCTTGATGGGGACTATTCAAAATTTCCATCACAAGGAGATGTTTGAAAAGTCCTTCATCCGCATGCATAGCATTAATACCAAAGAAGGCTGGTGCAGAATAGCTATAAGATTGTAGACCGATTAGTTTGATTGGAGGTGTCTATAAGATAATCTGCACTTGCATAGCATCACTGGAAGGTTGAAGTCTGTTATGGGGAAACTGGGAGATGAACATCAAATGGCATTCCTGGGTAGACAAATTATGCATGCCTCATCTTAGCAAATGAATTGGTGGATTCCAGGGTGAAACAAAAGTTCCCGGGATCCTATGCAAGCTTGACATTGAGAAAGCCTACGATCATATCAGTTGGAATTTCCTATTGATACTAGAAGATATGAGATTTGGGAGGAAATGGATCAGCTGGATAAGGTTCTGTATATCTAGTGTGAAGTTTTGTCTAATCACTAATGGCAACACACTGGTTGTTTTCCAGTTCCAAAGAGGATTGAGAAAAAGGACCCCATCTCACCCTTTTGTTTATCTTAGCCATGTATGGGCTGAACCACATGACCAGGAGTGCAAAGACAAATGGCTGGCTGAAGGTTTTCCAGGCTCAGACTTGAGGCATTAGAGTACTTGTAATGCAGGTCACCCACTTGCTATATGCAGATGACTCCCTCATCTTTTGCGAAGCTGACATCTCAAATCCGACACATCAGGGCAATTCTCACGATTTTTGCAGGCATATCTGGTTCACATGTTAACTGGCAAAAGAGCTTCCTTTATCTCGGTCAATAATGTAGGCAATATGGGACTACTTGCTGCTAACCAAGAGTATCAATTAGTTCTTCCTACTAAAATACCCTGGTCTTCCCTGGGTGCTAAGAACAAAGAACTGGAGGTTTGGGGTGAGGTTCTGGAGAGGTGAGACGAAAGATTGGCAAGATGGAAAAGCCTACTTGTCTTAAGGAAGCAGACTAACACTTGTTAAATGAGTGTTGAGTTCCATTCCCTCCTACATCACGAGCTTATTTCCCATCCCCAAAAGTGTTGAGGAAAAAATTAATCAGCTTAGAAGAACTATTCTATGAAATAGGAAAAAGGAAAACAAAGGCTGTAATCTAGTGAAATGAGATGTTGTAACCCTCAATAAGAAGAAGGGGGGTTGGGGGGTG
The DNA here is from genome assembly GCA_011800125.2 of Solanum clarkiae. Classification (NCBI taxonomy): domain Eukaryota; kingdom Viridiplantae; phylum Streptophyta; class Magnoliopsida; order Solanales; family Solanaceae; genus Solanum; species Solanum clarkiae. The sequence continues at coordinate 19,734 of JAABOM020109813.1, read as the reverse complement.
GGGTTTAGGAACCAAGAAACTAAGCCTGCAAAATTCATGCCTGCTACGGAAGTGGCTATAGAGGTTCTATGGTAAGGACTCATCTTTATGGAAAAGATTCATCACAAAAAGTATGGCCTTCAAGGCCACTAGAATACTAAAGAAGCTCTGGGAATTTATGGTTGTAGCGCATGGAAAACCGTCAGAAGATTTTGGCCTCAATTCCATAGCAACGTAGCACTAATGGTGGGTAATGGTTGAAGATAGATTTTTGGGGGGAACTCTGGATAAGAGAGGAGTGTTTAAAAACTCTGCTTCCTATTTTGTTCATCCTCAGTCAACATAGTAGAGCCACAATAGCCCAGGTGCGGAGCCTACAAGGCTGGAATTTAATATTCAGAAGAGCCTGATATGATTGGGAAATTGATGGAATTGCAAGTCCTCTATTGATAATAAAGGCCTGTTTGGAAAGCCATCTTGATAATTGGATTTGGTGTAATTATACTAATTGACTTATTTCGTTGGCCATGTAATTACTTGGTCAGTAGGTAGGTAGTTGGGTCTAAGTGGCAGAGTGCAATCACACTCTCAAATCATAGGGTAGGCTATTGATTACTGGATATGATTACAAGCTGGTTACTTTTTAATCATTATTTTTATTTCTATTTTTATTTTTTTCATTTTAATTTTTTTTTTATTTTTATTATTTAATGTTCTTTTTATTTTTTATTGTTCTAACATTTTTTAAAAATATATTTTATTTTATAATATTTATTTTTATTTCATTCTCATTCTCAACCTTTAATTCATGTGATTCCATGTAATTTTTCATACTATTTTTTAACTTGTTTATTCTATGCTTATTTTTTGCGTTAGCATGATTTTATTAGTATTCTAACTTTTTAATATTAAAGTTGAATTTATTGTTGAATAAAGTTATAATACATTTTTTTTTCTTTCATATTATATTTGTGTATGTTATGTCAAAATTGATATAAGTGTATTATGTCAAACTTTTTATTTTGAATTTAGAACTTATGTTGTATTTTTAGTTTCATTTGTTTTAGTAGAATTGACTTGATATTTCACATTACAAGTCATTTATTTTTTAGTTAGATTTTTATATATTGTTTTTTTGTTAAATGTTTAATAATTTTACTATGACATTATATTTATAATATCAATATTTTGTCAAACATGCATTTCACGACGTTCGTATAAATTTGTGTATTTTTTAGTTTTTTATGATTAATTTAATTAAAATAACTAATTTGAAAAAGTATAAATTATTTTTTTAAGATAATATTAGTTAAAAACATATGCTTACTAATTAATATATTTTCAAAAGGCAATATGTATCTTAAACATTTAATTTAATATTATTTATAATACTCTTATTTGTCAAATTTAAATTTTTAATTTTAGATAATTAACTTTTATTTTTGAAATTTAATATAATCTTGTAATTATACTTATGCAACCAAATAACACATTTGTAATTAAAGTGATATTACATTATGGCAAACAAACAGGTCACAATAATTACTAGGTTGTGTAATTACTAGGATAGTAGCACTAGGTTGTGTAATTACTAGGCTAGTAGCTACTACCCTAGTAATTACATCAGTTACAATTACCAAGTGACTTTCAAAATAGACCCTAAACAATTTCCGTAGATTATCTAAAGCAGCTGATAGAACAATATGGGAGCTTCACAACAAGAGCATATTCACTGTGAAGTCATGCTACTGGAACAGAAATGTTGCTCATACGCAATCCACAGCATGGCCTTGGAAGCTAATGTGGAAAACCATGATTCCTCTAAAAATCTCTTGTTTTGTATGTTTGCGTGGTGGAAAGCTTGCCCAACTCTTGAAGTACTACGGAGAAAGGCAGACAAATTTGCTCAAGGTGTTTCATGTGTACATTGAATATAAATGTTAATAGTCATCTGTTTCTTCACTGAAAACAACTGCAAATCTGTAGAACATGTTCTCCCGTTTGCTTTAGAGTGCATTGGGTCCCTCAAAAACTACCGAATGCTTAACAGTTGGAAAGGGATTAGAAGAAGAGAATCTGAGGAGGATCCGTGGGAAATGATACCTGCATGTACTTGGTGGACCTTATGGAAGGAAAGAAATGTGAGAGGTTTTAAGACAAATCCAACATGGAGAAGATCAAAATGAACTGTCTTAGTCTTTATTTTTGGTGTAAACAGGAAGAGCAAGGGACATCGAACCTTTTGTTGATTTCATAGGGAAATTTTAAAGCCATTAAATGTAGTTTAGTTTTGCTGGAATGGTGCCCTTTGGGTTCTATGCGACTTTCCTCGTTATCCTTGATGATCCACAATAAGTAAATGACTTAGAAGAAATCAAACAATACCTATACAAAAACACACGCATCCCATTAGAGAGAGTATATGCTTATACCCTTAACTATGACACTATTTTTAACAAGACCCTCCAACTTTGTGGGGTTCCTATTATCCCTGTATTGTTGCTTAAAGTACATCTTTGTCGCACCTATATGAAATAGCCACTTTAAATCAACAAGTAATGGACACATGTGACCACGTGTCAAAATACAAAAAATATTAATAAATATATTTAAAGGTAGACCCCAACCCCAAAAGAATAATTACCAGCAGTCCCACCCTGTAATGGCCTCACCCCACTATAAAAACTCCATCACCCTTTTACTCATAATGTTTCTTGCTGATTTTGTTGAATTTTCATCTTTTATTTGTGGAATGCCGTTTCCATTTTAAAAGATTAATTGTTACGCAGTTTTAGATATTTTTAACAAGTTAAAAGGTCAAAGTTTATTAAAGAGCGGGAAATACAATACAATGGTAGTTACTGTAGAGTCATTATTTTTAGAATTTTCTTTTAGTAGCACATAGGTGTAGAAAAGTAGAACTAGGTAAAAATTTGAAAGAAAAAAAAATTGATTTTCTAGGCCATGGAGCAGTGCTACATCACCTTATCTATGTCTAGCTTTAATATACATTGATTTATTTTGTGTTATAAACTGAATCCATCACTGTTCTTGTACATCAGACTTTTACTTATCATTTCCCTTTTAACTTGTTATACTTCTGAATTTATACCTCATGATCGATGCATTTTGTCCTTATCATATCCATTCCGTACTTGCGTTAACTGTAATACACTGGACTGCTCCGGTTAGATTTCCTGGTTTTGCATATATCCAAGCAGCACATAAGTTGAATTCCGATTAAAATGGATTGGCTTACAGCACAGGCATAGTAAAGCTAGTTCCCCAATGACCCATCTTTTTTTATTTTAAGAGAAAAGAACTCCATTACATCTGACTGGCTTAAACCACAGGCATAGTTCCTAGAACATCTTTTGTTATTTCCCTTAGCAGGAGAGTGGGGAGCTTCTTGGTTCCTTTTGAAATCAGGAAATCATGTCAATTAATCTTCTTCATCATGTGGCAGTCTGAGCTTGCAGGAGCGAAAAGCAACACAGTATCCACTGCACATAGTGACATCTCCGATGCAGAAAACAATGATCTATACCATTTGCAGAGATGCTAATCAAACAACTCTGCAATCCCCTCCGCACTTGTGGATGAATTTCTCAATGTATACAATGTTTGAGTTTGGTTTTTAAGGTTATCTGTTGTTATGAGTTAAGTATTTTGTGGGTGCTGGTTATAATTTGTATTAAGGTTGAAAGTTGAAACAGCCTTAAATATTACGAGTGTTGTACATAATTTTTGAAAAAATATGCTTGGAGATTAAATGCTTCATGGGCGACAATGTACATCGTACCATTAAGTCTCATATGACATTTTATAACTCTTGCCTTAGAAGTAAAACTTGGCTCAGGAGGCTTTATCAAAACTAATTTATGACCTATGGGTAAGAGTTACACTATTTTACTATATCTAACTTACAGAGTACTATAAAGCTTTTGCCTCAAAAGCAAAACGTAGCTCTGGCTTTTAAAACGAGTACCTTATGTCTTATGGGAAATAATTTATACCATTTCACCAAGTCTAATTTATAGGATACTTTACAATTTACACGCTATGAGCAAAAGTTGGAACTTTTGTTTAATTGACAGTATACCTAATTCTAATTTGTGCTATAAGATAGCAATTCTGGTTAATTGTGTAGGTTTACTATCTTGAAATTGTCCAATAAGTCATGAACAAAATTTGTTAAGAAAGGCTAAAAAATTGTCTACCCTTTATGAAAATTATTTTGTAAGACGGGTGATTATATGTGGTTGGATTATCATACCGGTGTGGTTCATGGACATTTAGGGTCTCCTCTAAGTCAAGATAGGGTCTCTTCCGAGCCAAGACTAGATAAGAAAGATTAAGACCCTTGAGCATGCGTTTATATATGGGATTGGGATTTATGATTTTGGAGATATTGTTAAGAAATTTTTCGCTAAATGGAGAGATTATATAGTTGCAAGGTTCGGATATAATTTTCATGATTTTATTGACTTCTTTGTATTTTGACAAGTGTGTCGTTGATTTATATTGATTGGTGATTGTTTCCTTAGTGTTTGAGGATTTGACATACTAGTCAAGGTCTAGTGTTAATAGAGAAGGTATGTTAGAGATGAGTACATCCTCATATAAATACAAATTTAGTGAAGTAAAAGAAGAAGAGATCACATTTTTTTTGGTTAAAGATAGAGTCGAATTGTCATTACAGGATTTGCAGTTCGATACATTTTCACTATGTTATCCAATCAATAAACTTTAATTGAACTCGACGAATTGCATTTTGCTAGGGAGATTTGCTCCAGCTATGAAAGAAAAGAATGGGCGCAACACTTTATTCTTTTTTTTTATATATATATATATATATGTCTGAAGAATAAAATTATTAAAAAATTTAGAAATTAACATTAAAATACATATTATTATACATATTTAAATTATATAAATAAATATTATATCTCAAATATCTATTGATCATTGTGTTTCGCTTGATCTTCTTTAATAAATGATTGTTGGCTATGTTCTTTTTCATCGCTTTGATTGCTTTATCATGATCAAATAAGAAAATAATTTATATAAGATGAATTCTTGAACTACAATATTGCTATTGAATGCAATCTCTTTATGCATTGACATGAAATAAGTATTAGCACCATTACAGAATATACATAAGTCTATTATCATATAACTTTAAGATGACCTTCAAATAGAAAGATTACCTCATATCACAAGCATATATCAGATTCATTGATACCTATAAAAAATTGAATTGAAAAAATTAACCAAATCGATAGATTAAAATAACATATAAAAATAATGTAATATTTCATCTATGAACATCACATTGAAGCCTGAAATAAAAATATGGAATGATTAAGCATATATTAATATATACTCCCTCTGTCTCATTTTATGTGGCACCCTTTCCTTTTTGGTCCATCCTAAAAAAGAATGTCATCTTACTCTAATTCGAAATAATTTAACCTTGAAAGTTCCTTTTTACCCCTAAAAAATTATTCTCAACCACAAAAATATATTAAAATGATTTTAGACCACAAGTTTTAAAAGTCTTACTTTTTTCTTAAACGTTGTGCCAAGTCAAAGAGTGCCACATAAAATGGGACGGAGGAAGTACACCAATGCAACAAACTATATTCTTGCTTCTCTGAAGTCTTTCAAACTAATATATAGAACTTCATTAGGGGTGTGTTTGATATGTAGAAAAATATTTTTCAAAAAATATTTTCGTAATGACCCGACCTAGGGCCTAGTCGTCACACGACAAATGAGATACTGGAAGGCACCTCACCCTAGTCATCTTTAATATCTCAAGCATTCATAGGCATAAATTAAACATTTGCGGAAGTAAAACGGGGCAAGGGTCTATGGGACCATATTGACAATGAAGCAGTATTAAAAAGGAAATATCAACATATGTCCATAAAGTATACCGACTAACCACGGATGGAAGGAATCGGTAACGACTGATTTTCATCAAATAAAAAAGATTCCATACAAAAATAACATAGAATGTAAAAGCCTCAAAAGGCCACCATATACATAGTGTCTGAAACATAGCAAGATTGAAAACATATACATAGTGTTTGAAATACATAGCAAGATTGAAAATAGTGCAGTTCCAAGCTAAGGGCTCACCACAACAAAAGAACTAGTTTTGAACGCCATAAAACTAGCCATGAGCCAATGGAAGAGCACCTGTCCCTACATGGTTAAATCACGTAGGCAAAAAATGTGATAGTACTTCTGGAATGTACTAAGTATGTGAGATGCAATGCAAACATGAAATTGTAATGCCATCATTCATAGTAAAACATATGTATATAATATGATAAAAGTACATACATGAGCTTAAGCACGAACAAGGAATAACGCTCAATATGGATAAGAATCAATGCATAAAAGATCACATGCGATGGAACCATATCATAGAGTCATAAACTTGTGAGAGTGGACCTTAATCGACATGTAAGACCATGTGAGCTACTACATGGAATCCAACATAACCCCCTACATTGGCACGGGCAGACAACTTGTCGGGTGGAACTCTGTCACTTCACATGCATTTTTGTATAACATAATTGGCCTACGTGGATCCACTAGCCTAGCCTATTAGGGCTCTTATGGTGGTACATAGTTAATGGGGCAAAGGGTTGCTTCTAAGGTTCCCTTATGAATCCCATCATGATGCCTCATTCGGTGCTAAGTCATCCCACAAAATCTTTAAAATATTACTTAGTCAAATTATGATACTTAGAATCATAAGTAGCATATCATAGAAGTAGCTCGGACTTAAGGAACCACCAAGTGAGAATTGTCCTTTCATCTTGGGGACCTTCTTAAACATCTTTTAGGGAAATTATCAACATGCTTATATATTTGACAAATCATAACTTTAAAACTTATCTTTAATGCCTTAATTCGTCATCATAAATCATGCAAAGCTTAACTTGAAACTTAGTGCGCTAACTCTTAGATTAAAACATCATAAATCATGAAAATATGCTTGAAATATTCAAACATGTAATACAACACACACTTCATCATTTCTAATACTCATCATTAAGGTCTTCGTCATTAACTTAAATACATGTAAATACTTAGTAAAACATCATAGGATATCATTGAGACCACTAATAGCATAAAGTATCATAAAATAATCATTAACATGCATATTAACTTGATGGAACATAAATAAAAGGTAAAAGACATTATGTAGGACTTTGTAGGTAAAAGGAGACCCACAAATCAAACTCACATACCTTGATAAGCTTTAGGAAGAAGGAATTTGCTATTGAAGAAAGGACCCTCGAAATTGTAGCTTCCTTAGCTTGTTCTTCTTCTCTAGGGAGTATTTCTTTTGCCTTAGAATTTTGAGAATAGGAGAGTGAGGGTCCTAGGACTTTAAGGTCTGATTTAGGTCCCTTAGAATCCCGAAAACTACATAGTATAGGATTGGAATTGGTGAAAATGACCAAACTGCCCTTAATTAAATCTGTAAGAATAAATCTATGAAATCCCATCTACGGGCCATGGTAACCATAGACTGTAATCCTGTCCGTCTTGTTCTCCTATTCCAATCTTCAAAAATTATTTTGTCAACCCAAACCACGAAACCCTTTTCTTCGGGCCATCCTTTGACTTATGACCTGTGGTTGGACTCGTAGAATCCCTCAATACTTAGTCAATTTTCATTTACTGGACCTCCTTTATGAAGGGTTTATATGGGCCATACAATGGTCTACGAATCGTACTGTTAATCATAGGTCACCTTCCAAAACTCTTAATTTTCCTCATTTCTGATGCTCTCCATTACGACCCTTTCTACTAACTATCAAACATCCTACAGGTTGTCATTGGCTACTTGGGTTTCCCCACACATGGAAATTTTTTTTCCCTTTCCTGAAGTCCAGGTTTAAGAGGATGACCTATGGGCCATCATCCCACCTACGGGTCGTAAATTGTCTTCGTGAACTGACCCCAGGTCATTTTTTAGTCCAACTTTTCTACACTTCTAGACTCTTACATTGAGGGTTGTTACAATATCTTTCCCTTGAAAACATTCATCGTCAAATGTACTTAAAAGCAGACTCTAAAGATTTAATTATCAGCTAACAACCCAGTATCCATATAAGGACCCAAACTTTGTACGATCTTAATAGAGCCTGGAAATTGGTTTCAAAAAGTTTTGGACCAAGGTGACGCTTCATCAAAGCCTTTATGGTCCGCGTAATGCTATATAGACTGTGTGGAGCCTCCTTGAAGTGGCCCTTGGTTTGTGTTGGGTGTGATGGCCTTAATATGGGGTTTGGGACCAAGACATACTACACTTGGACCTCACACGGTCCGTGTGAGGCTATATGGACCGTGTGGTGGACCGTATGGTAGCCTTGGGCTTGAGAATCCACAGTTTTGAGCCTAAGGCAAGTGGTACGACCCCTCTCACGGAACATTTGGTGCTTCATGGTTCGTGAGTCCCTTCCGTATAGGTGCTGGAGTAAATTGTTTTTAAGTATTGGACCACCGTCTCGAAACTTCATCTTGGAGAATTTTCGTCATGACCCAAACTAGGGCCTAGACGTGACACAGTGAATGGAGAACCCGAAGAAACCCCAAATAATCCTCTTAGCATATCATACACTCGTCCTTGATTGCGGAAGCAAGAATAAACAACAAGAGAAAACAAAAACAAGGAAAATTGGGACTAAGGGAGAGAGTTTAGTACATAAATAATATAGATGAGTCAAAACTCAAGCATAATACATAACTTGTCCAACAACACCTCTAGACATAGAACTTAGCCGGGGTCAATCCACACTTTCATTCCTTGTAGAGGAAGGCTAACTGCTTGCTGGATGGGAGCTGTATGAGCGGTAACGTCCATGTACGGCTCCGTGAGAAGGGAGATGGACAAAAATGGCCTTGTTGTACCTCACTCTCGTCTTCAATGGGGTATGCTCTTTCTTTTTTCGCTCACCCTCATAATCATAAGTTTCCAACATAAGAAGAGTCAATACATAACATAAATTAGAGAATTATGTCCTCCAAATTGAGGACTCACCAACTTGCTTGAATAGGTGTTACTAGCCACGCGGAGGAGGATGATAATCAAGTGGAGCTCCAGTTCCTACATGGTAACATCATGTAGGCATAGAGTATACATTAGTACGTTTGAATATACTGAGTATGTAGGATGCAATGCAACAAGAGATAGGCAATATAGTCAAAATACATAATTATAAGCAACAGATAGCATAATAGCAATATGGCATGTATAATCAATGTTTAAGTAAATCATGCTTTTCAAATCATTCAATTTGTATAGATCATAATACATAGGTGTGGGAAGAGACCTCAACTGGCATAGAATAAGACCAAGCAAGCTACAACTTGGAATCTCGATGATTACCCCTTACCGGTAAAGAGGTGGTCTATTTACTAAGTTAAACCATACTTTACCTTACGGGAGCTCGTCCCATTTTGGAGAAGTAACCTTCCGTACAGGATCCCGTCCCATTTAAAAAAGGATTTCATCAGTAACTTCACCTTACGGGAGCCCATCCCATTTCAAGAAGAACTTCAAGAGAAAGTGCACTAAATGGATCCACTAGAATTGCAAGGGTATAACATAGTCCTATGGTGGCACATAGTTCAAGGATGAAGAGAAAACCCTCCATGCATCGGTGCTAAGTCTAATCCCACAGAATAATTAAAATAATCATAACTTTAGTAACTTATGAGAAACATAGAATCACGATAGGAGTACCTCTTAAACATCCTTGACCTCTAATGGTGAGACCAACTTCAAAACATAAGAATAGATCATCATCAAACATTACCCTTGCATTAACATCAAAAGGCTCACAAGAGGTATAATCTTTAAAAAAGGGCTTAGCTTCATACTTGCATAATCATAGGTAACTCCATGAATTTATAACATATTTGATAGCCCATATTCATCATGAAGTCACTTGACTTGTAAAACATGTACATATCTTGAGAATTCTAAACTTGACATTTCATCAAACACTTGGTGGCCATGTATGATGATATGTTCAAATCATACAAAATGAAAGAGTATAGATCATGAAATAATGAAATTAGTGCATCTTAAAATCATGTAAATCATCCCACCAACATCATGGTAAAACTCCATCATGGGTAACTTGTAAATCATATCAAAACTTCATAATAGTTCATAGATTTCATAGCTTGAATCATGTATAGTTTCAATAGACAAAGATAAGCTCATAGTATAAGCTCAAAATAGATTTTTATGTATAATCAACAATATTTGACCAAATACTAACATATTTTCATGCTCATATTTCATAATAATAGGTACCCATAGAATTACAACTTGAAATCATGTAATTTTCATAAAATAGGAAGATTGGGATTCATGGGTGAAAGGAGCCCATGATGAAACCCACATACCTTAGACCTTGAATTTCTTGAAATTGAGTTGAGAAAGACTTTAAGCTTGGAATGGGGTCTTGAAATCCACAACTTGATCTTGAGTTTCCTTGAATTCTTGTTGGGGTTTAGTAGAGGCTCTTGGCAAAATTTGAGCGTGTATTCCAATTGTCAGGAGTGAATTTGATCTTTAGGAATAGGGTTTAGGTCTATAGGCAGTGTTAAGATAGTATAGAAATCCCCAAAATACCAATAGAAATAATTAAATTTATGAAATTCCATTAATGAAACAGAATTCGGCAAAAATTCGTATATACCCCTGCACAGACGGGTTCTACGAAAACGGGCATAACTTCTTCATCCGAACTCTAAATAAGGTGAAACCAAGTGCATTGGAAAGCTAACTCAAAGAGATTTAATTTGGTAGTTGTGCGACACCTAGTTCTTTGTGTGATAAGAGATATGCCTCTTTAAAGTTGACCCTCCTACCATTACTTATGCAAACTTAGCCAACGAAAATTCCTCTGAACTTGGCTTGATGTAGGGGACCCATGATGCTCTTTAACGTTATGAATAAGCTTGACTTAGATTTGAATGAGAGCTTGAATTTTTAATGAATTTCTTGAGATTCGGAATGAGTTTGGGACACATGAATTTGGGTGAAATATTTGGCTAAGTGTTAGAGAGGATTTTGGGGAATGTCTAGAATGATATGAGATTGAAAATGACTAAGTATAGATGTTTTTATGCATGGGGAGACTTAGGACTAAGACCCAAAGGCCTTGGATAGGAACAAAGAAACCGGTCAAAAAAATTACACCTCTTCATGCCCCTGGCGCGTCGCGCCTGCGGCGCGCTTGGTCACTGGAATTTGCAAACTTTGAAATTTTGAATTTTATTACGGTTGCTCTAAAATTGGGGTTAGTCTCATGTCCCACTCAATTTTGCCTACTGAATAAGAATATGAAATAGGATTTTAGATATCACTCATGGATTTTGAGATATATGAAAATTATGATTATGACCATTTTCGAGGCACATTTTCAGGCACTTTTTGGAGTCGTTTCAATATCTCCCCCTTGGGAACATTCGTCCCCGAATGTCAAATAAATATACATAAGAAGAGTAATCATGGAGAAATCATCCCCAACACGAATGCAACAATATATTTAAAACACCATTTTCAAAATCTTAACATAAGTGTCAAATTCATCATGAACTTGTCAACATAAACATGAATGCATGCAAATGACATAGGCTATAACATAAGATTTGAGATCATAAAAAGGGCTTTATTTGTTATCATAGCTTGAATATAGTGAAAGAGGTACATATATTACTTTTCCATGTCTTCTCCAGCTCCACGAGAGACACTTTCAACTTGAAGATCCTTCCAAAGGGTCTTGACGAACACTACATCCTTTTTAATCGACTCTTCCACCCTTCCATCCAATACCTCCACCGGTACCTTCTCCTAAGCCAACTTATCCTCCACAACACCCACAATCTCAAGAAGTTCTAAAGCACTAGAATCACCAACACATCCCTTCAACCTAGAAGCATGAAGAAACGGACGAACCATATCCATATCCATAGGCAATTTCCATTTGCATGAAACCTCACTAATCCTACTCAATACTCTATAAGGACTTCACAAATGACAAACTCAGCTCCATTTCTTGCCAAATCGGACAATACCTCTTCATGGGTGGGATCTTCCAAGTGAACCCAATCATCAACACAAGCACACATGCCTACCTTAGTATCTAATGACCTCATCTCCCCCTTGGGAGAAAACCCCCACTTTATCATCTCTCACCAAGCTTTCAACTCTAACAAGGCATGATCAAGGTCTTGCTTTGCTTTCACCTCATCAACCAAGAAAGATCTAGAACCATTAGCCCTACTACGCCACCATAGCCAACCTCTTCCAACCTAACTCCCAATCTATCTAACTGATGAACCTCTTTAGTCACCTCTTTGCCACCATCAACACATGCTAGGCTACCCATAGATACCCTACAAAAAGCATCCGCCATAATATTAGCCTTACCGGGATGATAGTGTACACTCATATCATAATCCTTAAGGAGCTCTAACCACCTTCTTGTTACCCACGATTCACACTTGTCATAATTAGCAAACAAACTCTCATTCCCCAAGACTTACAACACTATCCCCAAATAATTCACAAGCTCTAAATAAGAAAATGCTCCATCACTAGAGACCACCACAATAATGTCGAGGTGGGGTTTTAAAACCCTATTCATGAAACCCATAAACATAGCCGGTGTATTAGTCAACCAACCAACCCCACCACAACTCAAAATGCTCACTCCTAGTTTGAAAAGACTCTTGGGGATATCATCTACCCTCATCCTCACTTGGGGACAAAATCCAAACCGAAGATCAATCTTAGAGTGAGCATACACACATCCTTAGTTGTAGAAGTAAGAATAAATAACAAGATAAAACATAAATAAGGAAAATTTGGACTATGGGAGAAAGTTTAGTACCTAAATAACATAGATGAGGCAAAACTCAAGCATAATACATAACTTGTCCAACAACACCTCTAGACATAGAACTTAGTGGGGGCCAAGACAAGCAATTGGCTCACCCTCATAATCATAAGTTTTCAATATAAGAAGAGTCAATACATAGCATAAATCCAGAGAATTATGTCCTCGGAATTGAGGATTCACCAACTTGCTTCAATAGGTATTACTAGACACGCGGAGGATGATGATGATCAAGTGGAGCTCCGGTTCCTACATGCTAACATCATGTAGGCGTAGAGTAAGCGTTAGTACGTTTGAATGTACTGAGTATGTAGGATGCAATGCAACAAGAGATAGGGGACATAGTCAAAATGCAAAATGATAAGCAATAGATAGCATAATAGCAATATGGCATATATGATCAATGCTTAAGTAAATCATGCTTTGTGAATCATTCAATTTGTATATATCATAATACATAAGTATAGGAAGAGACCTCAACCGATATAGAATAAGACCAAGTGAGCTACAACTTGGAATCCTGATGATTACCCCTCACTGGTAAAGAGGTGGTCTACTTGCCAAGGTAAACTATACTTCACCTTACAGGAGCCCGTCCCATTTCAGAGAAGTAACCTTCCTTACTGGATCCCATCCCATTTCGGAAGGGAATTCATGAGTAACTTCACCTTATGGGAGCCCATCCCATTTCGAGAAGAACTTAAAGAGAAAGTGCACTAAATGGATCCACTAGAATTACAAGGGTATAACATAGTATTATAGTGACTCATAGTTCAAGGAAAGAGAGCAAACCCCCATGCATTGGTTCTAAGCCTAATCCTATGGAATAAATAAAATAATCATAACTTTAATAACTTATGAGAAACATAGAATCACTACACAAGTAGCTCTTAAACATCTTTGACCTCTAATGGTGAGCACAAATTCAAAACATAAGAATAGATCATCATCAAACATTACCCTTGCATTAACATCAAAAGGCTCACTAGAGGTATAATCTTTAAAAAAAGTCTTAGCTTCATACTTACATAATCATAGGTAATTGCATGAATTCATAACATACTTGATAGCCCATATTCATCATGAAGTCACTTGACTTGTAAAACATGTACATATCTTGAGAAGTTTTAACTTGGCATTTCATCAAACACTTGTTGGGCTCATATGAGGACATGTTCAAATCATTCAAAATGCAAGAGTATAGATCATAAAATAGTGAAACCAATGCATCTTAAGATCATGTAAATTAGAAAAACAATATCATAGTAAAACTCCACCTTGGGTAACTTGTAAATCATATCAAAACTTCATAATAGTTCATAAATTTCATAGCTTGAATCATGTATAGTCTCAATAGACAAATATTAGCTCATAATATAAGCTCAAAATAGATATTCATGCATAATCAATAATATTAACAAAATTCTAACATATGTCATGCTCATATTTCATAATAATATGTACCCATAAGAATTACAACTTGAAATCATGCAATTTTCATAAAATAGGAAGATTGGGCTTTATGGGTGAAAGGAACCCATGAATGAAACCCACATACCTTAGACCTTGAATTTCTTGAAATTGTGTTGAGAAAGACTTCAAGCTTGGAATGGGGTCTTGCAATCTACAACTTGTTCTTGAGTTTCCTTGAATTCTTATTGAGGTTTGGTAGAGGCTTTCGGGATAATTTGAGAGTGTATTCCAATTGGGAGGAGTGAATTTGATCTTTAGGAGTAGGGTTTAGGTCTATAGGAAGTGTAAAAATAGCATAGAAATCCCCAAAAGACCAATAGAAATAACTAAATTTACGAAATGCTATTAATGAAATAAAATTTGGCAAAAATTCTTATATACCTCTGCACACATGGGTTCTATGAAAAATGGCATAACTTCTTCATCCAAAATCGAAATAAGGTGAAACCAAGTGAGTTGAAAAGATAATTCAAAGAGCTTTAATTTGGCAGGTCATGGGACACCCAGTTCTTTGTGTGCTAAGAGATATGCCCCTTTAACGTTGACCCTCCTATCGGTACTTGTGCAAAACTTAGCCAACGAAAATTCCTTTGAACTTGGCTTGATGTAGGGGACCCATAATGGTCTTTAATGACATGAATAAGCTTGACATAGATTTGAACGAGAGCTTGAAGCTTAAATTAATTTCTTGGTATTAGCAATGAGTTTGGGTGAAATATTTGGCGAAGTGTTAGAGAGGGTTTTGGGGAATGTCTTGAATGATATGGGATTGAAAAAGACTAAGTACAGATGTTTTTACGCATAGGGAGACTTATTCCCAAGACCCAAAGGCCTTGGACTGGAACAAGAAAACTGGACAAAAAAATACATCTTTTCGCGCCCCTGGCACATCGTGCCTGGGGCGCGTTTGGTCACTAGAATTCGCAAAACTTTGAAATTTCAAATTTTGCTACGGTTGCTCTAAAATCAGGTTAGACCCATTTCCCACTAGATTTTGCCCATTGAACAAGAAAGTGAAGTCAAATTTTTGATATCACGCTTGAATTTTGAGATATATGAAAATTACGATTATGGGCATTTTCGAGACACATTTTCGGGCATTTTTTGGGGTCGTTTCAATATCTCCCCTTAGGATTATTTGTTACTGAATGTCAAAAGAATGTACATAAGAAGAGTAATCATGTAGAAATCAGCCCCAACAAGAATGCAATAATACATTTAAAACACCATTTTCAAAATCTCAACATAAGTGTCAAATTCATCATGAACTTCTCAACATAAACATGAATGCATGCAAATGACATAGGGATAAAACGTAAGATTTGAGATTATAAAAATGACTTGATTTATTATCAGTGCTTGAATAAAGTGAAAGAGGTACAAATATTGCTTTTCCATGTAAGCTTCGGCTCCCCTAGAGTCACTTTCGACTTGACGATCCTTCCAAAGGGCCTTGACGAACACTAAATCCTTGTTAATCAACTCTTCCACCCTTCTATCCAATACCTCCACAGGGACATTCTCCTAAGCCAACTTATTCTCGACAACGCTCCCAACCTCAAGGAGTTCTGTAGTACTAGAGTCACCAACGCATCCCCTCAACCTAGAAGCATGAATGTGAATTTTACTTATGGATTTACTTGAATTTCATATTGAATGATTTATTTAAGTTTGAGTCTATATTGTTCATTGCTATTCACACATCATTCATGGCATATGCATTCATGTACATTGGATTTTATGAAAAATATGAAGTGGGTGAATCCCTCATGTGTTATGAAAATGAATTGGTCAGTTAAGCTCACTTTTATGGTTATGACAAGAATTTGATCACATAAATATCTATGATATTTTCTCTTTGAGCATTTTGTGTTTACACCTCATGTGATAATGTGAATAGGCTATTCCTATGTTTGGCATTTGAGCCCAAGTATGAGTTATTATGAATGATGTTTTGTTTGTAAGCCCAAGTGTGCATTGAAATGATTTGTTAAGACTTGAATTTCTTTTGAAATCATGTATACGTATATGTATTCTTGTGAGATGATTTAGAACTAATAGATTGGGGGTGTTAGGGCTATCCCCAAGGTCCCTCTCTCTTTCCTTGAACTATGCGCCGACCATAGGTATATGTTTATGAAAATCCTATACAAAATGGGGGGGTGCCCTTAAGGAAGATTAATTCTCCAAAATTGGGTCCCCGTAATGTGAAGTATGGTTACCTTTGGCAAGTAAACCATCTCTTTATCGATGTGGGATTACATCGAGATTCTAAGTAATAGCTTGTTTGGTCTTATATATGTCGATTGAGATCGCATCCCCACTATATATGAGCATTATGGCCTTTCATGCATAATGGACTTCATGACATATTGTTATATTAGTCTTCATTGCTATATATCTCTTTCTATATTATGTGCCCTTGTCATCTAACATTGGATGCAAGTTTGATAAGTCATATGCATTGCATGCCCGCATACTTAGTACATTTAAACGTAATAATGCATACTTTTGCCTACATGATCTAACCATGTAGGAACCGACAACTACCATCATCCAACTTATGACAGTTAGCTTAGGTCTTGAGATTGCTTATTGTGGTAAGTCCTATCTTTCAAGGACAAACCACAATTCCTCTATATATGGTGCTTTTATTTATATTATCTATGTTGAGGGTGAGTTCGAAAAATGTCTTGGCCCTCGTCCTATCTTTTGACTAGAGGCATTGTTGGACATTTTTACATTTTTTACGATTATATGCTAAGTGTTATATTCGGAGATCATGTTTATGGATATGGCTATCTATTGGATATCATTATGTGAATTGGCTATGAATATAATGATGTGATTATATGTTATGATGTGAAAGATCCTAAGTCCCGATTCGGCCCCATAGAATGAGGCATACTTACCCGCCCCTTAGTCTTTATGTTCTACGTGTTATGTGAATCCATGTCATTCACTTTCCCTAGGGCATCCCTATAGTGTGATTCCTAGTCTCTCGTCCCTTAGAATTATGTGTTTATTATTCGTATACACTTTCGAACCGATGATATGAATATGGATACTCTGAGGCTTGTTTGGGGACTCTCGGGTTCCCATTCGCCATGTCACTCCTAGAACCTAGGTCTGGGCCATGATAAGTTTGGTATCAGAGCACTAAGGTTGTAAATTATCCTTGGAGTCCAACATGCCTCGTCGAGTAGAGTCTTATTCATGGGTATGAAGTGCACCATGCCTATGAGTGGGAGGCTATGATGGTGTTTTAGGAATTGTCTCACTTCTTCACGTCTAATGTTGTATTTTGGACCATATGTTATGGTTTTATTATCCTAATAACGTCCTTGCTACGTTACAGAAGATGCCTCCATGAAAAGCTTCCCTACCAAGATCGGCCCCGACTTGTGAGGACCAAGTTCCTCAAGGACCTATGGAAGAGCCTATCTCTAATGGTGAATTTCGTACGACGTTTGTTATACTTGCACAAGTGGTAAATTCTCATACTAGGCAGGCTAATCTTCCTCCGGATCCTACTTCAGCTTCTAGGGTGAGAGATTGCACCTGGATGAACCCTCTAGAGTTTTATGGGTCGAAGGCTAATGAGGGTGCTTAAGAGTTCATTGTTGAATTCACTAAGGTGTTGGCTCATGTGGGAGTTACTTTTGAGGAGAGTGCTGAGTTGGATGCATATCAGTTGAAAGATGTGTCTCAAGTGCGATACACTCAATGGTTGATGGAGAGAGTTTGTGGGAATGGTGTTAATTGCAAAGAGTTCAAAAGTTTGCATTTCTAGATCGTTTCTTCCCGCTTGAACTTAAGGAAGCTAAGATGAGTGAATTCATCAACCTTCAAACAAGGTGCTATGACTGTGAGGGACTATGCCCTTAAGTTCACTAAGCTCTCCGTGTATGCTTCTATGCTTGTTGCTGGCCCCATGCTAGAATGCACAAGTTCATTTCTGGTATCTCTAACTTGGTTGCGAAGGAATATCATATTGCTATGTTTATTCGAGACATGGACATCTCCAGGCTCATGACATATGTTGAAAAGATTGAGGGAGAAAAGCTCACAGAGAAGAAGGTGCATGATTCTAAGAGGGCCCGTTATGATGGTGGATTCTAACTCAAAGAGTGGTGGTTATGGTCGCTTCTAATAGGTCCAAGGTTCTAATGATCGGGTTGCTAATGTTAGGGTGCCTCCCCCTGAGGCATAGGTTGGAGATTGGCCAATGTCTCCCCTACGAGTGACATGTCGGAAGAATCACTTAGGTACTTGTTGGAAGAATCCAGGTGCATGCTTTGGATGTGGTGATAAGAACTATAAGAATTCTGATTGTCTAAGATTGCTCAGAGGGGTAAAGGTAAAGTGGATCAAGGTGCTCAAGTCCAGCAAAGAGCTCCATAAGGTGATGCCCCGAGAAACAACAGATTCTATGCTCTTCATACTTGTTAGGAAGTGGAGGAAACTCTGGCTGTTGTGATTAGTATGTTAAAAGTCTTTGATTTTGATGCTTATGCTTTGCTTGATCCGAGTGCCAATTATCTTTTGTGACTTCTCTGTTGGCCGTTAAGTTTTCTTTGAGTCCCAAAATTCTAAGGGAGTCCTTTTCTGTTTATACTCCCGCAGGTAAATCTATTGTTGCTCATAGAGTCTATCAGAGTTGTCTTGTTTTCGTATTGCATAAGGTATTACCATGTGATCTTGTGAAACTTGGTTTGATTTTGATATTATTCTCGAGATAGATTGGTTGCATGCTTCATATGCCTTTATAGATTGTAGAACCTAGAAAGTCAAGTTCCAATTTTTAGATGAGCCTATTCTGAAATGGAAGGGTCGTGACTCCACTATTAAAGGTCAGTTTATTTCCTACCTTAAGGCCCAAAATATGATCTCGAAAGGGTGTAGCATCATATTATGAGGGTCAAAGATGTGGAATCTGAGTCACCTACTCTTGAAGTAGTCCCGGTGGTGAAGGAGTTTCCGGATGTGTTTCCCAAAGACTTGCCCAGTATTCCTCTCGAAAAGAATGTAGACTTTGGCATAGATCTTCTCCTAGATACTTAACCTATTTCTATTCCTCCTTATCGTATGACATCAGTTGAGTTGAAGGATCAGTTGAAGGATTTGTGGGAGAAGGTCTTTATTAGGCCAAGCTCAGGTGTTATTTGTAAAAAGAAAGATGGGTCTCTTTGGATGTGCACTGATTATAAACAATTGAATAAGGTAACTATCAAGAATAGGTATCCGTTGCCAAGGATTGATGACTTGTTTAATCAACTTCAAGGGGCTACCCATTTCTCAAAGATTGACCTCCATTTCGGTTATCAAAAGTTGA
>JAABOM020109802.1:0-24491 GCA_011800125.2 Solanum clarkiae | reverse complement strand
AGAACCCATGTAACTTGGTATCCATGTATGTATGCAGATTTGAAGGTGACTATGTATGGGAGCATATGAACATGTGCGAGAGTGTAGACACAGTTAATAGTTTTGTCGGAGTTGGTAAGTGCCTTTATGGGCCAAGGAGGGATCTATGCTTCATGCCAAACAATGCGAAATCAAGTAGCCTTACATACCTCGTTGTATGACCTTGTTACTACCTCGAGATAACCTTCACTTCCTCCAAATACTTATCTACAACATAGTAGGTGATAAAACTAGCATTAGCAGCCAATAGATACATCTTGGGTGTCCAATCACATAAAAAAATAACACACGGGTAGCAAGCGGGTATTTATAAACCCAAGCGTATTCCTTCAATCTTTCTGCCCCTAATCATATTTTTCTAATACATATTTTCATGTACATATCATGTACATCCTGTTTTAGTGTTAGAACAGACTTACAACAGCCCATAAAGCACAACACATAACAATTCTACACTATCTACAAATGGACAGCATAACGTTACCTCCCTTCGCTACATTCGACGTTGACAATTCCAGATCTATTCCAACTCTAACCAAACTGTTCCAATAACATTTACACATGCAAACAGACCTAAAACAATCTTATAACGGCACTCAAGAATTCATGAAGGATGTGAGCTAATAGCCTTCCATCTAACAGCCCACAAGTTCATACTAAGAACACAATTGTGATATCATATAAGGACTCACTTTTGTGGATTGTAAAAGTGGCGAATCAACCTGGTTTCGCTACTATAAAACCAACCTTTATTAAATACATAAGTATTACTTCATAATACAACCAACCATGAAGAGAAAAACCTCTTAATTAACAAGAAAAGTTCACAAGAATCCTTAGGATACCTGCTGTCTAAATTTCCAGCACCAACACACTAGCATATAGTTCTTGTTTTTCATGAAGTAAACATACTAAATACACAAATATAATTACTTACATTTACCGTCAAGATTTAGGTTTCTCTTTAAGAGCCTTAGGGGATTGTATTTGTTGCTTGGTAAAGTGAAATAGAGAGAAGACAAAAGTATTTAGGAAAGCTGAAAAATTGTTTCAAGTAGAATGAATTAAGGGGCTGCTTTTGAGCTATTTATATAGACTCTTTTGGCCGACTTTCTCCTTCACTTTTGACCACATAATAGTATATATTAAGAGGCTGGTGATGCAGTAGCTTGTCCCTCACAATCGGGCCTAATTGGGTTCCAAAGTTGATAGGCTTGGGCTGCCCATTTTCCAACTTTCTCTTCACTTAGTTTGGGCCCAAATTATCCAAGATATTGTGATGTCTTTGGGCTCCTTTTAATATCCTCCTTGGGCTGAGAATATAATACATGGGTGATGTTAAAACATGAGCTAAATTTACACCCTTAACACGGACTTTATTCATAATTGAACTTGGACAATTCGATGTCGAGCCTCGTCTCCGTTTAGCTAGCAAATTTAAGCTAAGCAAGTAAGTGACTCACCTACTAGCTTCTTAAGTCCTACAAGCACCTCAATTCTCTTACTTTATTTAAGGCCATGATCTCCTCAATTTGACACAAAACATGTATACACTCGACCCTCTTAAGCGTTAAATGCACATATAGCCCATTAACACGAGATTCGAGCACTTTTAAAAATTAGCGCTAATTTGACCAAACCATGTCATGTTTCATTTGCATAGTACTAGTACTGTAAGGTGTGGGGTGTTACAATAACTATAATCGTCACAGAGTTTATAATACATGCTCTGATAATAGTACAAATAAGGATGCTTATATAATACAAAAATATAAAATCTATTAATACAGTTGAATTAGCAACCGTAAACTTTATTTTATATATGTAGGAATTAAAAAAGATAGTATGCCCATGTAAAGTAGCCGAAAGCATTTCCCTCTTATCTTCTTCATCAAATATGTCCAGCAAAACTTGGTAGTTCATCATTTCTTTTTAGATTTATTGGATCTTGTTGTTGTTGAAACTGTCACATGATTTCGCTTTATCGGTCGCATCGATAATTGCCTTGCAATAAATTCCTCAGTCATCTTACCAGCCAACTATGTTGCCTTTCATCATATGTCTTCGTTTTGCTTTTGTTGCTTCCACTTCTTTGTTGCCTTTGTGATAGATACCCATACTTAGCTACCTTATCAAATAATAGGTCAAGCATATCACTATCCAAATCAATATCATGAGTTGTAGTTGAACTAGATCTTGAAACTACAGCTTCTGGCTCATGGTTCTTTTCCAATACCTTAGAGGTAATGGTCAAGTTCTTTTTATAATTATTAATTGCCACTGACATAGATGGATTTGTTACTTGAAACAATCAAACTATTGATAAAATTAGCTTGAGAGATAGGTGGGATAGCTTTTTGTCACTCTTTATGGAGATTAACTAGTGTCTGGATATTTGCTTTCCAAAGATGGGGAAGGTATATATATCATGGTCTAAGGTGTGGATTGTGGCCATAGGTGTTGTGTTTTCTTTATTTAGCATTGCAGCCTTGAATTACTGGAGTGGACATATAGAGCTCTTGATTAGCACTCATCAAAGGTGTCCTTTCTTGATACTTTATCTTTGTCTGCTCCTTGCGACTTCTAGTTGTAGTTTGATGCTTCTTCAGTCCATTACTTTTAATGGTTTCCATTTTATTATTATTTGCATCTGCAGCTTGTGATTTAGACTTAAATGTTTTTTTTCCTCCTTAACAGATAGATCTTTCCATAGTAGAAAGCTTTGGTAGGGGTGGAAAAACTTGCATTGAGATGGAGCAGAAATACCTTTCCGTTACATTTTGGTTCAAAAATACCCCTCCGTTACATTTTTGGCCTAAAAATACCCTGAAAAAATGGCCAATCATACCCCTTAACTATTAGAAATAGAGCAAGACAATCCTTCATTAGTTTTCGGCTAAAGAATACCCCTCTGTTAAAATTTTAAAGTTATTTTTTAAAATATCTCTCTTTCATTAAAAATTCAACTTTAACCAATCTTCAAATCAATTTTTATTGGACTTTTTATAGTCCAGATTCTTACTATATTAAAGAAAATAGCTTTTATTTATGATTGTAGATGAATTGTCTTTTGAAAATAATAACTTATATTAATTATGTTACATTACTAGCATCACCACAACAATTTCTATACAAAATTCGTAGGCTCGAAAAAGTTGAAGAATTGGATCCTATTGAACTCGAAAAACTGATTGAAGGAGGAGACAATGATTATAACAAGGATGAAACAATGTTATCATTCAGAGATCAACTTTTTGAGATGTTTGCAAGTGAAACAGCAGTCTCTTTTGCTATGAAATGACTAGTCTCGAACCTAATATTGGAGAAGAAAACCTCTTGAGTCCTTAAATGGAATTTCACGTGGATTGATTTAATATAATCATGTACTAAATCAAATAAGGGATAAAATATTTTCATCTCAATCCATCTCAGTTACATGGAATCATTTCATATTCCATCTCGGTTACAAACTTTGATTTAATATAATACTAAATCAAATAAGGAATAAAATATTTTCCTCAAAAACTTAGTTTCTAGCAATTTTACCGCCAAAAAAACTACAAGTGTGGCAAAAAGAATTTTGAACCAACTTTGAATGCTTCACAATCTATTTTGTGAACAATAATATACCCAGTGGAATCCCACAAATGAGGTTTGAGGAGGTTAAAATATATGCAGACCTTATCACTATCTCAAAAGTAGAGAGCTTGTTTCCTGGGAACCCTCGTCAACATGTATAAAAATTGCACTATTAAGAATTAGTTGCAAATAATGAAACGGGAAGGTTCGTTTTATATAATCTGTGGTAAAAAGATTGAGAAATAACATGATTTTGAACCAAATTTGAAGGTTTCAGCAATACACTATACACACACAAAATAAAAGTATAAATTAATATTGTGTTGACATTTACTTATCTATGAAAATCATGTTTCAGTCGGAATTTATCATATATTTTAGATATTAAACTAGAAAACTAAAGATAGTTACAATTGTATAATATTCTATATAAGGAAATAAATTAAAATAGAGAAGATCTTAAAGAATATTATCACCTGATGCATATATATCAACCGCCTAACTTGCTAAGGAAAATATTTGACTTTAGTATGAACATATCCAACTAATCTTGAGATTGGATCATGGGCAACTCTGTAGGAAAATTAATAGAGCAAGAATAATGGGTCGTGTACCTTTTTGATTCACAACATTTGTTGTTGCTATCAAGTGAATTTACCCTAGATCTTCTTCTATTTTACTAGAAAATCAAAATTGACATCCACAAATTAAATACCCCTTTTTGCGTATGTTGATGAATCTAAGAAGTTAGGATAATATCCTTTCTCTGGTTTTTCACTTTTGCTCTCTTCTGTTTTTCTTCCTATCATAAATCTTTTTTCTCAACTTGGAAAAACTTTCCCCCACTCACAGAAGACTTCATGTCTCTTTAAAATAGGACAGCGATTGGGTAGTTAAATAAATGTTTCCTCTCCTTTTCCAAAAGGGTTTGAACAGTTATATTTAATTGTTCTACCTTTTAATTTAAAATTAAATTTATACTTTACTCACAGGTCGGGTAAGATTGAATTGAGTCGATTCATATGGTTTACTCATGATCCATAAAAAATCTTACATCTCCGATCCCACTTCGCACATGTTGGAAAGACCTGAGCAAACAACATCAACTAAATGCACAATTCATACGATAAATACTTCATGCGACTTATGAGCATCAGGGCTTGTCTTCAAGGTCTTATAAGCCTATATAAGAATTCACTCACGTACAAAAAGAATTCACTATTAATGTGAAGATACCAATACTCACAATACCAAGACTTTACTATTTTAGTAATTACTCATCTGATCTCTCATCCTCTTTAAAAGGTGAACTCGAGTGTAAATTCAACTTCATAGACAATTACACTCAACATTTAAAGGGTCACAGGGTACTTTCAAGGGGCTCAAAGTGACCCTAAAACTACAAGGCTTCAATTAGAAAAGGACAAAAAAAAATAGAACTGCCCTTCATTAAAGTACTAGACTAAACCATGAAACCCCGTTTACAGGTCGTGGTCCAATCTATGGGCCATAAATGGACCTTTCATAGATGGCTAGAAGGTTTTAGGGCTGGGTCTACGAGATAGGTCTCATCATGTCAAAGTTGGTCGAACTTCAGATACTATAGGTTTGGGCCTTGGGACTATAAAATTCGGACTACGAGTCATCATTCTGATTATGGGTTGTAGACCCTTCATCGTAGTTTGACTCAACATTTAAATTTTTTTCAGGATTTCAAGGTTGTGGTTCTACGAACCTTTTTCTATGGCTCATGAAATGAGTTACGGATCATAGACCCAACTTGTGGACTCAATTCCAAAAATACATATTCTACTAAGTGTAAAGGGTAACTATGAGGCCCATCTACGGACAGTAGAACTATCTCTGGACCAACCTCTCGTGGTCATTAACAGTGATTGATCATGTATCATTTTTGTCCACATAAAATGCATGGTATGATTTCTATTAGAGAGAGCGGTACTTTTTTTTATAAAATTTTAAGGGAGGGATATTTTCGAACTAAAATTTAACCAGGGGGTATTTTTGCTCCATTTCTGATAGTTCAGGGGTATTTTTTATCCTTTTTTTTCGTTTCCATTAGAGAGGGGGTATTTTTGAACCAAAAATTTGATTGAGGGGTATTTTTGAGGCAAAAAATTCATTGAGGGGTATTTTTCAGCGAAAATGTAACGAAGGGGTATATCTGCTCTATTTCAAATAGTTCATGGGTATTTTTGACCTTTTTCCAATTTAAAAAAAAAGGTGACATGTTATCAAGGTCAAGTCAAATTTTCTATTAATTACGAAATTAAGCTAAATGTGATTAAAGTGTAATTTTAAAATTTGTTAGACTTTTAAAAAATAAAACATATCACAAAAGCTAGGGTAAAAAAGTCATTTCAAAAGGCTGACTAGGTGGTAATATTTGAAAAGGTTAAAATCATTTTAACTGTACTCATCAGTTTCTTTTTGCTTCAACTTCTTTAACAGACCTTTTCTTTTTTCAAATTTTTTCTCAAGAAACGACGCAACAACTCCACAACAGCTTTACAACAACTCGAAGGTAACTCAAAACAAATCTATTTTTTTATTTTTTTCTTCTTGATTTAGCTTCTTCGTCATCTTCGTCGTCATTGTGAGATTTTAGAAGGTAAATGGTTAAAAAAAATTATTTTTTCGTTTCGTTAGGATTTTTGCATTTTTGAAATGAAAAATGTTGTTTTAAGTTCTTTAAAAACAAGCATGGATGTTAGGGTTTTATATTTTTGTTGACGTGAAAATAGTGATATAGGTTAAGAAATAAAAGAGGATGATATATTTCATTTTGCATGTCCTAATAAACACTCAACAACGTACTTGTTGCCCTGATGTGATATATTGTTATGGAGTTTTACATATTTTGTTATTTTGTTGCTTTGGTATGGTATATTGTTATGAATTTTTACATATTTTGTTATTTTGTTGCCCTGGTATGGTATATTCCTATAGGTTTTTTACATGTTTAGTTGTTGTAAACAACAAACATGTGTATATTTTTGTTTTTATTTGCTGTTGTTATTATTTTAGTCGTTTCTTAATGGTTGGGTTGTTGTGTCTAAAATATACCAGAAATTAAGCATATGTGATTGAATCACACATATGTCGTATGTATAATTGAAGTTATTCTGAAACTAGTGCAACAACTGCTAAAACTAGTTCAACAATTGCTGAAACTGATGCAGAAACTAGTACAACAACTGCTAAAACTACTTCAACAATTGCTTGTCACGCCTCGGGACGGTACCCAAGACATGGCTGGCACCCAGAGACTATTGCTAGTCCCAAGTGAACCACTTGCCCTCATCACATTCATTCAATCAATAATCTCTACTAATCAGCAAAAGACATAAGGAAGTAACTGGACACATCATCATCTAGTCTCAAAAGAATATAATAAGTAAAAAGGCTAGTAGAATGAACTCGCTCAACAATCTTAACATCAACATTCGACTCTAGTCTATAAAGCCTCTATTACTATCAGGTGGTGCCAATAATAGACCCATGACTACCTCGAATTCAAACAAAGTAAAGCTAAACAAATCTAACTCTAAAGCAAGATGAAATAAATATAATGAATCCTCCAAAGAAAGGAAGGCTCACCAATCAGCTGACTAGTCAGATCCTCAATGATTCGACTGTTGACGATCTCTAACCCCTGTGTCTGCATCATAAAATAATGCAGCGCCGAGTGGCGTCAGTACGTGGAATATATGATATGTAAAATAACTAAATAAAATAAAAACAAGTAGAATAGTATGGAGCAATATCAACTCAGAACAGTAACAAATCAACATGTCAAGTGTCTATCTAAAGCAAGAACAAAGAGTACACAAGTGGCCCATCAAATCAATCAAACCTTATCAATCAAATCAGACTCATCTCAAAGAACTCAATTCAACGCATCTCATCTCATCTCATCTCGACTCAGAGTACTCAATATGGAAACTTTCTGATAGTTTCTCTTATCCGACAATAATCACTTACGAGCTAGTGATTGTACAACAAGCTGGTGTTATTGCCACAACCGTTTCGTACTTGCCTGGGTGGGAGCAAATTGAATCCACTAGGGACCCCAACAAATCAAACAAGTTCTCTATTGTTTCATGGACCCTATCAAGAGGGAACCTCGATATAATGTGATGGTTTTGATCCTCACCTACACTTGGCTATGTAGTTTGATGAGTGCGAGTTGGATTAACTCTTACTCTTTCAGTGTTCGATACTCCTCCCAAGACTAAATTCTCATAAGATAATCAATCTAATCAAATCATCTCCAATCAACTCATCTCAAAGTAACCTCATGGAGACACTCATCATTCAATCAGTCTCATAGAGACTCTAATCATCTCATCAATTCAACTCTCAATCAATAGCTCACGGCTTAGATCAATCATTAGGGAATAATCGAATAGACATATCTTTAGAGGTTCATTTGGGAACACTCATGGACCATCAAGAACTATCAACCTATCATCATTCTCACATCACAATCGACAATCGCAACTGACATTCTCTTTCAAAGCTCTAGACAGCATCCTTATGTTCATTCAAGAACGCTTTCAAAAGTTAACATATAACGTTTATGTAATATCTCATGAAAAGTATTCAATTTAAGAAAATAATTTTATGATGATCATCAACATATGAAAATACATGCAGTAAATATAGATTTCAAGAAAATACATCAAGAACATGTATAGAGACTCATGCACTTTCAACTCTTCTATGACCATCTATGAGGTATATGGGAGAACAATCTTATGCTTTCGTTTAGCCTTACTACTTGGTGTGAAGCTTTCAACAATCAACTCTCAAGAATCTTTTTGAATTCTTCAATCTCAAGCTCCTCTTCTCTTCTTCTCTCAAGCCCTAGTCTTGTTCCAATACCTAGAAAGGACTTAAAATGGGGTTTAAAATCCTTTTTACGCTCTAAATAACCTAATTTGATCGTGTATTAAGTTTAGGAGTGGTTGAGAAATGTCTAGAATGCCCCTCACAATTTAAAGAAAAATTTCAATCCAGAATAACCCAGTTTGTGACGTGGACTGGGCGCGCACATGTATAATTTTTTTCAAAAATTCTCCGAATGAGTTTTTTCAATCTCAGTCAAAAAACTTTAAAACAAATACAAGTGCAGGTCCGCGTCCAAGGTGCCTCGAGCCTGTGTCATGTACCAACACTGTCTTTCATTTTGGATCAAAAAATTATCTTTTGAATTGATGGCTCTAAAAATCGACCGAGACCATTTTCCCACTCAATTTTTCATGTTGATCACATACCAGTCTTGGATTTGCAAACGGGGCATATATCTCAAAATCCATGCGTGATATCGGAAATCCGACTTCATATTCTTGTTCAAGGGATCAAATTAAGTAAGAAATGGGTCTAACCCCAATTCTAGAACAAACAAATCGCAATTTTATTTTCCCAAAAATTAAACTCCAGAGAGGTTTTGGCGCCCCTAGTATGACGCGCCAAGGGCGCACCATAGTATAATTTTTGGGTAGGATTTCAAGTCCAATCCAAGGCTTTTGAGTCTTGGGCCTAAGTATTCCCAAACGTGAAAATACCTATACTTAGCCATATTCCACCCTCATATCATTCTAAACATTTCCTAATACTCATTCAAACACTTAGCCAAATTTTTTACTCCTAAATTCAATTCTCAAAACTCATTTGGATCTTAAGGTTCTCATTCAAGCTTCAAGTCTCCATCTCCAATCTTATCAAACTATTCTCCAAAGCTAAGGTATGTGGGTTTCTTTCATGGATTCCGTTTACCCATGATATCCAAGCTTCCTTTTACAATAAATTGCATGATTTAGAGTTGATTTACTCATGAGTCTTATGTATTATGAATTTGACTGCATACTAAGTTATCATGTAATTATGGTTGTTTTAGCAAGTTTTGAGCTATGAATCTAAGATTTATTGTGTGATTTGATGAAGGATTTTGGTGTATATTGCTTGAGGGTGTTACCAAGTATATATTAATATTTTTACAATGAAGTTTCTTGCATGATTTCACTCTTGAATTGCATGGTTTTATACTACTACTAAACACCCATCAAGTGTTTGATAAAATGTCCAGTTATGATTTCTTGAGGAATTGAAGATCCAATGCATGTCTTATGGGATGAATGACTTTATGATGATAAAAGGAATGTATGTATATGATCATGAAAGGAATGTATGTCTATGATATTATCTCTATAGTGTTGGGATGACCAAGCCTCAATTGGGAGTTATAGGCCCTGATAACCTTGTTGAGGGGTTTGTACCTCGATCGCCTTTGTTGGAGAGTTTGTACCTCATCAACCTTTTTGGGGGGGGTTGTATCTCATCAACCTGATGAAGGTGTTTGTACCTTATGCCCCTCTCCAAGAAGGTGGTAGGCCTTGAATTCCCTTAATAATGGTCGCTTCTTGCACTCGTATTATGTTTTATACAAGCCTAATTTTACTTCAAGCATCATTCATACATGTCATATTGCTATATGTTTATTCTTTGCCTATGTTATGCATTTTGATTATGATACTTATCACTTGTTGCATTGCATCCTACATACTTAGTACATTCAACATACTAATGCATACTTTATGCCTACATGATGTCACCATGTAGGAAACGGAGCCCACTTGAGCATCTTCATTCACATAGCTAGTACGATTTCACTCAAGCTTGTTGGTGAGTCCTCCATTTCGGGGACGTTGTTTATGATCTCTTGTTATGTTCTAAAACTACCTTTATTTTATGTAAATGTTGACTATGAGGGTGAGCCCAGTTGCTTGTCTTGGCACCCGCTCTTATCTACGTGTTAGAGGTGTCGTTGGACATGTCATGTGTAATGTTATGAGATTGACCCTCTTTTGACTCTTGTTGTTATGATATGAATGATATCCCCGAGCCTCGGTTATCCCTATTTATACTCTTATGTTGCTATTTTATTGCTTCCACGACCAAGGATGTGTAATGATGCATTAAGAGGCTTATTTGGGGTCCTTTCAGGTTCCCTTTGCGTCTTGTCACGTCTAGGACCTAGGCTTGGGTCGTGACACCTATCAAAACTATTTGACACTGCAGAGGACTATGTCAGATATTGTTAGACTTACAAGGGTCACTTTGTCTGTCATCTCAAATAGAGGATCCCAATTCACTACTCAATTCTGCAAGTCCTTCCAAAAAGGTTTAGGTTCAAAGGTGAACCTTAGCACTACATTCCATCTCAGAAGATGGCCAGGCAGAGTGCACTACTTAGACTTTGGAGGACATGTCGAGAGCTTGTCTCATTAATTTCAAAGCTAACTAGCATGATCACTTACCCCTTATTGAATTTTTTTTATAATGATAGTTTTCACTCAAGTATACATATGTCCCCTTATGAGGCCCTTTATGGGAGGAGGTATAGGTCGACAATTAGTTGGTTTGAGGTTGGTGAAGCTGAGTTGATTGAGCCATACTTAGTTCACCAAGCTATGGAAAAGGTGAAGATCATCCAAGAAAGGTTGAAACCTACTCCAAGTTTCTAAAAGTCCTACATATATGTCAAGAGGAGGGATTTGGAGTTTGAGGTGAACGATTAAGTATATTTGAAGGTCTCACCCATGAAGGGTGTGGTAAGATTTTGAAGAAAGGGAAGTTGAGTTCTCGATATATTGGCCCTTACCATATTTTAAAAAGAGTGGGTAATATAGTGTTTTAGTTAGAGCTACCACTAGAGTTAACGACAATTCATCTTGTGTTTCATATTTCAATATTGAAGAAATGATTAGGACACCTTTAATTGGTTGTCCCTGTTGACATTGTTGAAGTAAAGATATTCTATTATATGAGGATATTCCTATTCAAATTCTTGATCGTTAGGTTTGCAAGCTTAGAACAAGGAGGTTGCATCAGTCAAAGTCCTATAGAGAAATCAATTTGTTGAGGAAGTTACAAGGGAAACTGAGGAAGATATGAAGGCTAGATAACCCCCAACTGTTCATACCTTCTAATGATGATGTTCAAGGTAATATTCTTTATTCCTACCTTTGTAAATGCATACTCTCGAGTTTGAGTAGTTGACGGTCTTAGTATATGATGTTTAAGTATTTGAGTATCCAATGTCTTAATGTTATTCATGCTTGATGCCTCCTAGTCTCATCTTTATTCTAGGATGAATGATTGCAATAGGGAGATATTGTAACACCCCTTAAATTATTCTATCTTGTATGGCCCTTTAAAAGTTCAAATTTCAGAAGAAGATCTGAGTACTGAATCATTCTTTCAATCAATTTTTCGAGTTTAGTAGGATCCAATTCTTCAAGTTTTTTGACCCTACAAATCTTATATAGAAATTATTGTGCTCATGTTAGCAATGTAATATAATTAATATAAGTTAGCATTTTCAAGAGATAATTCAGCTGTAATTATAAATAAAAACTTTTTTAATATAGTAAGAATGTGGATTATTCAAAGTCAAATAAAAATTGATTTGAAGATGGGTTGAAGTTAAATTTTTAATGGAAGACAGATATTTTAAATAATAACTTAAAAATTTTAACGGAGGAATATTAGCCGAGAACTAACAAAGATTTCCTTTTTTTGGCTCCATTTCTAATAGTTAATATGTATTTTTGGCCTTCTTTTCATATCTGTTAGGTCGATGGATATTTTTGAGCTAGAAATTTATTGGAGGAGTATTTTTTACCCAAAAATATAATGGAGGGGTATTTTTGAATCAAAATGTAACGGAAGGGTATTTCTGATCCATTTCAAATAGTTCAAGGGTATTTTGGACCCTTTTCCATCTTTTTGTCACCTATATCTCAAACTAGTCACGAGGCCCATCAGATATTTTTTAATCTCAATTTTTGTGATGCGAATAAATATTTTTTATGCATTTTCAAATTTTTAAGTTATCAATTATTAGACCCAGAGGCAGCCGAAGGAATATAATCAAACTGCTTTGAAAATATTAAATTACAAAACTCACAAGTTTTTTAGCGGGTCTCATGTTGAAACATCCGAAGAAGTATGATCAAACCATTTTGGAAATATTAAATTAAGAAGCTCACAAAAATAAATAATCGAGCTGCTTTGGAAATATTAAATTAAGAAACTCACAAAAATAATTTATCGTGACTAATATTTTAAAATCATCATTGTAGAAATATTGCAAAATTATAATTGTAGCCGTTAAAGAAATATAATCAAGTTATTTTGAAAAAATTGAATTAATTATAGGTCTCATATAATAGCGAAAAACAAGCAGGCACCTAAAACAGATAGGTTGACGGAGAGGTGTGAGTAGAGAGTTAGTCGTTCTGAACTCTGCTTTGACCTTGATCCTTGGTGTTGCGAATTGGGTGCTTTACAAACCTGTGCTTGTTCCGATGAAGGAGTACTAGTTTTTTCTAGCTCAACTTACTACATTTGGGTGAGTTTTGTTGTTTCTCGTTCAACTATTGTATGATCCCTGATCATATATGTTACCTGTTTAATTTGAATTCTTGTGCTTCCAAGTTTAAAGTTATTTCCTGGAACTAATGAAATACTTTCTCCATTTCAAAAAGAGCGTCGCACACTATTTGAAAAGTGTGATTGTGTTTGTTTTACTTCAACTACGATTTTGTTTTCACACACTTTAAAATATATTTTAATGATAGAACTTGGTGGACTGAGGCATTTTGAAGGACTTTTGATTTAGGTCCAACTATAAAGAAAACACTCTCAAAAACCCTTCGCCACCACCGCCGCCATACAAAGTTAACTAGATCCATGGCCACTCAGGCTGTTGGCCGACCCCCAGAGGGGGGTGGTCAACCTCGCTCTTTTGCGAGTCTTTTGAAGCCTAGTGCTTTGCCAACTAAGACGATACCGCTGAAGCCACTCTCATACTTACACGAGGAACCCATTATTCAGTGGGATCAATCAGAAGTGGACCAAATGGTTGTCAATGAGAACCTGCAATTTATTGTAATAGGTAAATACTCATATAGGTGGCCTGAGATCTCAGACTTGAGAAGACTTATTCCTAAGTATTGTGAGTTGAAGGGAGAATGTAATGTTGGTCAGCTAAGAAATAGACATGTTCTCATTAGAGCATCCCTAATGAAGGATTACATCCGCCTTCTCTCAAAACCTGCCTTTTATATTACGTATTTGGAGCGCTCTTACCCGATGTGTACTTTGAAGTGGGACCCAAAGTTCCATCCGAACTCTGCAGTGGGGAAATCCCCTACAGGTAGATACAATCACGAAGAACTAGACACGCCCTGGTTGTGCTAAGGTGAAGGTTGAAGTTGACCTACTGAAAGAGTTCCCTAAACGGATTAATATTTGTGTCAAAAATGGAAATGAAGATGTGTTGGATAAATGGATATGGATCAGGTATGATTATGTGCCAAAATACTGCAAAACTTGCATGATTCAGGGGCATAATGAAGACCAGTGTTATGTTAAGCACCCAGAATTATTCAAGGACAAAAAGAAAAAGGAGGAGGGACAAAAGAGGAGCCAGAGTGAGCCAAAGGCTAAAGAAACCCCAGAAGCTGAGGTTGACAAGGCTAAGGAGGAATTTGTAGCACCAAAGAAGAAGCAGGGGAATCATAAGGCTCAACAGCAGCTGCATCACTGGGATGCAGTAAGAATAAGAAATAAGTTTGATGTCATTAATGGGGGGAAAGGAGAGACTAACTACACGAAATAGAAAGAGGATCCCCAACAAGTGGCACAAGATGAAATGAAGGAAGGACCTCATCCCAAGTAGGTGGTGCAAACACCCCCTAAGGAATGGACCAGCCCTCACCCAGGTGAACAAAACACCCTTAAAAGGAAAAATGGACACGAGCAGGAGTAGACCTAACTCGGTTTATCATACAAACCATGGCAAAATCCAAGAGGGGCTGAAAAGTGCTGGGGTGATAGAGATAAACACAGCTGATTCGGGCACAGAGATACAGGGTGAAGAGAAGGAAGTGGAGACTGGGGAAACAAGCCTTAGGAATGCTGAATCAGAAGAAGTATAGAATCAACCAAAACATGCAAAGGATACCATTACAAATGACTTGATGGAAGGGGAGGAGGCCTATGATGATAGAGAGGGCCTGGAATATAACATTCAACATGTTACCCAAGTTGGAGATCGCTCCCCATGACATGCTGATAGTTTAAAGGATAAAAAGGGTAAATCTCAAGTACCCCTCCAAGTGCAAATAAGGAGAAATAAGGGATGATCCACAATTAGTGATCAATGATAGACAAAGCCATTTTCTGGAATATAAGGTCAGTTAATACCCAAAATGCATTTGGTAGATTGATAGACCTAAACACGAAATACCATTATTCATTTATAGATGTTATGGAGCCTTTTCAAACTCCAAATCAGCTAGATCAATACAAAAGAAGTTTGGGGTTTGATCATGCTCAAGTTAACTCTTCAGGAAAGATCTGGATCTTTTGGAGAGATGATTGGGAAGGAACTATTGTCATGGACTCTATACAACACATCACAATGAATTTCACAAAATCTAATCAACATTTTTTTATTACTTCAGTGTATGCAAGGTGTACAACATTGGAAAAGTTAGAATTGTGGGAGGAACTGGAAAGCTTGGCCCTTTCTGAGGATCCCTGGATAGTGGGAGGAGACTTTGATGTCCTTTTGAATGAGGAGGAAAAGTTGGGGGACTGGATTTCACTCAACATGAGGGTATAGAGTTTGCTCAATGTATCAATACCTGTGGGCTATCGGAGATCAAATTCTCGGGCAGCAACTACATATGGTGGAATGGGAGAATAAATGAAGAGTGTGTATGTAAGAGGATAGATAAGGTACTAATGAACTCTGCTTTTTTGGGAGCTAATCCCCAACGGTGAAGTTCAGCATCTGTTCCGTCAAGTATTTGGTCATGCTCCCTCGAATGTAATCTGTAGATCAGGGGAGAATAATATCGTGAAACCATTCAGGTTTCTCAATTTTTGGTGTAAGCATAAAGAATTCAAGGAAGTGGTACAACAGAATTAGAGTGCAGTTTTCATAGGATCTCCATTCTGATATTTCATGCAAAAATGAAGAAGGTTAAGAGGGCCTTAATAGAATGGAGCAAGACTACTTTTGGCAATATTTTTATCCACAAGGCAACTCTTGAGGATACCATCTCAGTGAAGGAAACTCAATTGGAATTGGATCCCTCTCCAGAAAATAGGGCGCAACTCAATAAGGCAGAAGCAGAGTTGAAGAGGTTCATAAAGCTGGAAGAAGATTTTTGGAAACAAAAGTCAGGTTTGCACTGGTTTGAGCAAGGGTATAAGAACACTAAGTTCTTTCACTCATATGTTCAAGGAAGGAGGAAGAAGTTGCATTTGAGTGAAATCATAGATGAGCAAGGATCCCTATACACAACTGGACCAGAAATAGGAGGTCAGGTTATGGATTACTACATGAGGCAATTTAGGGAGGAAACTGCTAGAAATGGATGAGGTAAGAAGGGCAGCCTTTGAGCTCAGTGGAAATAGTGCTCCAGGTCCGGATGGGTTCTCAGGTCTCTTTTTCCAAGAATGCTGGGAAATAGTAGCTGGGGATGTGACAATGGTGGTAAGAGCTTTCTTTTGTGGGCGAGAAATCCCCAAGTTTGTTTCACATACCAACTTGCTGTTGATTCCCAAAAAGGAAGTGCCTAAGACATTCTCTGACATGAGACCAATTAGCCTTAGTAGTTTCATAAACAAGGTAATTTCTAGAGTTGTGCATGATGGGATGGTTAATTACTTGCCTAAGACTATATCCCGGAATCAAGCTGGATTTGTCAAAGGAAGAAGCATTGTGGAAAATATCCTACTAGCCCAAGAAATTATCAGGGATATTAACAAGAGAAATCGACATGTAAATGTAGTGGTCAAGTTGGACATAGCTTAGGCCTATGATAGAGTGTCCTGGATTTATCTAACCAAGATGCTGAGGAAGATTGGCTTCTCTGAGGTATTAATTGATATGATTTGGAGACTAATTTCTAATTATTGGTAGTCAGTACTTATCAATGGTCAATCACATGGACTTTTTAAATCCCAAAGGGGACTGAAACAAGGGGATCCACTATCTCCTAACTTGTTTATAATAGCAGCTGAAGTTTTATCTAGGAGTTTGAATAATTTGCACAAGGATAACAACTTCAAAAGATATGGACTTCTTAAATGGAACCCGGAGATTAATCATCTATCCTATGTTGATGACACCATTCTATTTTGTTCAGGAGACGGGTATTCTATTATCCAGATGATGCAGGTGCTAAGAAGGTATGAAGAGATTTTTAGGCAATTGATAAATAAATCAAAGAGTGTTTACTATCTCCATAAAAAACCTCCATTGATTTATACAATAAGACTCAAGAAGCTGACTGGTATAAGACAGGATGACTTCCCATTTTTTATTTGGGGTGCCCTATTTTCTATGGAAAAAGTAAATGTTGTTATTTTGAAAAGCTCGTCAGAAAGGTTGCTAAAAGAATTTATTTATGGCAGAACAGGCTATTGAACTTTGGGGGGAGAATGATCCTGATTAAGCATGTTCTTCAGTCTATGCCTATTCATTTGTTATCTGCCTTCAGCCCTCCAAAGGGTGTCATTAAGACTTTACATAGGGTGTTTGCCAAGTTCTTTTGGGCTAACACCCTAAATGAAAAGAGAACGCATTGGGCAGCCTGGGATTATCTTTGTTTTCCTGTGGAAGAAGGTGGATTGGGATTCAGATCCTTGTTTGATATCAACAAAGCACTAACAACTAAACTATGGTGGAACTTTAGGACCTCGATAGGTTCCTTATGGTCTATTTATATGGGGATTAAGTATTGCAAAAAGATGCACCCTAGTTTTGTCATTAGCAAAGGAACCTCACTCACATGGAGGAGAATGATTGAGATCAGGGAGGAGATAGAACCTTTCATGTGGTGGCAGATTAGAAGTGGTAACTCCATCTTTTGGTTTGATAATTGGACCAAAAGTAGGGCTCTCTTCTATTTAGAAGGAGAAGATGCTATTGAAGAGGAACTGGAAGTTAAAGAATTTATTTCCAACTCATCCTGGTTGGAAGGAGCTATAAGGGGTAAGGTATCCTCAGAAATGGCAGACTTCAACATCCAAGACATCAGGGCTGATAAAGTTTGGGTGAAGGCTCTTCCTCATAAAATCTCATTCTTCATGTGGAGAGTGTTGAGGAAAAGAGTTCCAACAGATGATATACTGAGAAGAATGGGAATTCCCCTTGCTTCTAAGTGTGGGTGCTGTAACATAGGATGTGGGGAGGATATGAACCACCTTTTTCTAACAGCTCACATAGCTAGCAACTATGGAAGCAGTTTGTTGTTTGTGCAGGTTTCAAATTGGAAGACTCACACATCTCTACCACTCTTAAAAAATGATGGAGGTATGTGGAGCAGCTAAGGGCCAGGAGGGTCATGGTTGCAATTCCATCTATAATAATTTGGGAACTGTGGAAGAGGAGGAATAGGCTAAGACATGGTAAATCTATCTCTATTTAGAGGATCATTTTAAATTGTCAAACCATAATTCAGCAGTTGATAAGATCATGTTTCCCCAATTGGAAATAAGTTCCTATCAATTGGGTGGATAGTTTTGATCTTCTTCAGAGATACAGACCTGAGATGCAGATCAAGATTGTTAGCTGGGATCCCCCAACACAAGGTTAGATAAAATGCAACACAGATGGGACCAGTAAGGGCAATCCTGTCAATAGCTCTTATGGCTATTACATTAGGGATGACCTTGTGATCTGATCTATGTTGAATCCAACTTTATTGGGATATCGACTAACATGCAGGCAGAAGCAAGTGCAGTCAAAGAAGCACTATCCTACTGTGTTGGACATGGATAGGATTTTATATAAGTGGAAATAGACTCATTAGCAGTGAAGAACATTCTCAACAAAAACTGGCAAGTCCCTTGGGATATCATAGGCCTGGTTGAGGAGATTTACAAAATCATACAAGTAAAACACAATGAAGTCATTCACAAGTACAGAGAAGCAAATCAATTAGCAGACTTTATCGCTAATTTAGCAGTACATTCAGAACAGAAGCATGTGTTTACATCATTTAGACAACTGTCAGCCACAACCAGAGGAATATTAAATACACATAAATACAAAGTTCCCTCTATTCGGATTAGATCTAGGAGTAACAACACAAAATACAAACATCTACATTGACAAGATTCAGATGAGAGAGCAGTTACAGACTAAGGTCAACAAAAACAAAAGGCAATCTAGTGCTACTCCTATACAGTTCAGCTTTCAAAAAGTCAAATCCAGCAAAAGAAGGAAGAGGTATAACCGGTTTGAGCCTCAAAGCGCAGACCCAGAGTTGTACCAAGCACCAAGTCCCTTGAGCAACCCATATTCTAATCGAAACTGTTAGATCTGAGAAAGGTAAACAATCAGAAACAGAGAAACTTATGCTTGTTTTATGGTACAGTCCTGGTGGGGTCCTTGACTCTTTAAGTGAACGTCAACACAACGGGAACAACACCTATATGCATGAGAAGTCAGAAAGATGAAGGAAAGGAGTTAACAACAAGAAAAGAGGAATGAAATTACCTTTGATAGCTGAGAGTCAGGTCCAACGTCATGATGTGCAAGCAGTTGCTCACCCAGAAATAGTGAAAGAGAAACTGAGAAGTAGGCAAATAGAGAAGCATTTGCGGTGGATATCTAGAGGTTCCCTAATTAGGAAACCTATAGATACTTATTTATACTACCTAGTCGGCTCCAGACTTGGGCCATTATGTATTGCTTCGGCCAACGGATCTTATTTTGCAAATGAAATAAAAGGGGCTAGGCCCAAAGTTTAATTTAAAAAAAAAAGAGGCATTTTGAAGGCCAATGTATTGTAGCTTCGTTTAGTTGGTCCAACCTGTATCCTGCTGTTACTGCAGAATAAATTCAGAATTTTATTAACTTACTAACTCTAGCTTAGATAGTTTGTATAGTTAGTCAGAGACTTTTTGTGAGCTCAAATGTCATATCTTGTAATTTTTGCATCTTGTTGATGCGGTTATTAATATAACTTGCTTTATTAAAAAAAGAGAGAGAGAGAGAGAACTTGGTGGACTGAGTTACATATACATGTTGCTTAGTGGGAGGAGTCAGGTATCCCTTGCAATGATCAAGCTGGCGAACACAATGATTATGAAAACCATAAAAATTTACTATAAAAACTAATGATGTATAGAAGTACCTTTTAATTTTCTGAATTCGTAATGATAAAAACTCATGACTCTCATACTTTATACCTGATTCTTTTATAGTATGTTATACACTCCCATAGAGATACTTTTCAGCCCAGACTTCAATGTGAGTAGCGAGTATTGTGAAGAAAAAATGATTGTCCTGTCTGCCTGTTGCGAGCATATACTTCCATACACAATTAACTTGTTTTTAGCTATTTCAAAAGTGTATGCTAGTTACCTTAGGTGGAATGAATTGCAATTACATGGTAGATGAAAGTCCTTTGAATGTGGAAATGCTGCAGCACAGTTTGCCATGGTAACTAGTCAAAAATATATCACGGTTGCAATTACTACAATTTGTTGTCCCTTAATGATCTCCATAGTCTGCTCTCCTCAACAATGAAAATAACATATTGTAGGGTGTCCCTTAAGAACAATGAAAAATGCTCCCTTTGTTACTATTTATAGGAAGATGATTGAGTGGATGCAGAGTAATGAGGTGAATTTGATTTGTATATATCATATTAGTGATAGTATAAGAATTGTTGAATGATTGGTTAACAAAATAAGCATCACGTGAAATTGAAAATTTGATTGGATTAATGAATTTTTTTAATTCCTAGTTGCATAGGAGTGGAAACATGATGAAACATTTTGGAACTTTTCAAATTTAGAAGAGTACCATATAAATTGGAAAGAAGGGAGTACCACTAACATCCTTAGTCTTGAAGTTTCGCTTTGAAAAATCTACTTATAACCAAAGGAGGACGAGGATGAGGTAACATCCAAAAAGATTATTGCCTTCTGTATGTAAAATCCAGTTTCAACCTTAGCTTGTGAGTAGTGACACAATATTCTTGACCCATTTGATTTAGCAATTGATCACCTTATGTGTTTTGAAGCCCAAAATTATAACTGGACATTCTTCCTAGTAAATTTTTCTTGCGTTGAAGATGCGGGGAGTGGATTCTTGAATAACTACTACAATATTTTTCGTTCCGCTTGATCATGATTGCTTGAAACCAACTCCCGTTGCAGTTCCACAAGTACAATTGCATAACTCTGCCTCATTGTGTCTTAAATTCTAGCATTTCAAAATATAAAGCAACTAATATTGTTATTACGAGAATGTAATTTATCAACATGTTCTGACGTAACGTAGATGCATTGGAAAGTAAGTGAGAAAGTGAATTTTTGAGTCTT
Source organism: Solanum clarkiae (assembly GCA_011800125.2). NCBI lineage: Eukaryota > Viridiplantae > Streptophyta > Magnoliopsida > Solanales > Solanaceae > Solanum > Solanum clarkiae. Next base: position 3,431 of record JAABOM020109802.1, on the reverse strand, counting down.
AGGGGTCAGCATCTGCCTACACTCAGGTCAATGAGTAGGTGAGATGACAGTCTTAATTACAACAACATCCCACAAGTGGGGTCTGGGGAGGGTAGAATGTACGCAGACCTCACCACTATCTCATAAAAGTAGAGAGGTTGTTTCCTGAGAACCCTCGTCTCAAAAATCCATAAGCAGAATAAACTAGATATGACAAAAAGGAAAGGGAACAGAAAGAGCGACTAATAACAAAAAGCACATGACAGTATGTAAATATGATAAAATTAACACATATACGACAGATAGTGACAACACATAATATAAAACACGACTACTCCTGCTACCCTATTATACCTCAAGGCCAGATATCTACCTGTCCCTACCAACCAATTAGCCTACTACTCTAATTCACTACCTCCACTCCTTTCTATCTAAGGTCATGTCCTCAGTGAGATTAAGTTTCATCATATCTTGTCTGATAACCTCCCCCCAATACTTCTGTCTACCTCTACCCCTCCATTTAACTCCCAAAATTAACCTCTCGCACCTCCTAACAGGAGCAGCGGCACTCCTTCTTTGCACATGTCCAAACCATCACAGTCTTGCTTTCCTCATCTTATCAGCCACAAGGGTCACCTTTACCTTCTCCCGAGTGGTCTCATTCCTAATCCTGTCACTCTTGGTGTAACCACACATCCATCTCAACATCCTCATCTCTGCGACATGCATCTTCTAAACATGTGCATTTTTTATTGGCCAAACATTGCACCCCATATAGCCAAGGTGGTCTAACAACTATTCTGTAAAACTTACCTTTGAGTTTAGGTGGTATCTTCTTGTCATACAAAACTCTAGAGGCAAGCCTCCATTTAGTCCATGCTGCCCCAATACGATGTGTGACATCATCACCGATATAGCCACTACTCTGGATGATAGACCCCGGATATTTAAATTTTCCCTCTTGAGGATAGGTTGAGTGGCAAGCCTCACATCAATGTCTACTACATCTCTTGCAACACTGAATTTGCACTCCAAGTATTTTGTTTTGGTCCTGCTCAGTTTGAATCCTTTGGACTCCAAGGTGTGTCTTTAGGCCTGTAACCTATCATTAATTTTAGCCCGAGTCTCATCAATCAGTACTATGTCATCTGCAAATAGCACACACCATGGAACCTCCTCCTGGATAGATTGCATCAACTCATCCATCACCGAGGCAAACAGGAAAGGGCTCAACACAGATCCTTGATGGAAACTCAAATATGCTAGTCAAAGTAGATTGTGGAAAAACATGTCCATAACTTTGACTTAAATAGGAAAAACCATTGTCCAATTTAAGGTTTTTGATCCTAGTTTGTTTATATTTGTTTAACTATATAGAGGCTGATATTTAACATGGTTTAGTTAACTTCAGGTACTTGGCTATTTATTTATCCATACTGTGTGTGAGATATGGTGCTGGTATTGTTACAAAGGAGATGGTGGCCTATCCAAAATCATGCTTTTTCCTCATTGGTTTCCTCGAAGCCCTTGGGGTTGTACGTGGAATGTATGCGGGAGGTATTACCTTGTACTCAGGAAAGTTCCAAGATAATAGATTGAATGTTTCTTCTCCTTCTCTAGAGTAATATATTTTCCTGTATTGGAAAAAATCATTAAGTTTAGATCTTTCATGTTCTACTTCTTACTCTGCATCCCGTCTTTCAACAAATGTAAGGCTTTCCTCAGCTATTTGTTACTTTATCTAAACCTCAAAAACAATAATAAGCCCCACAGAGAAAAAAATTTGAATGATTCTTTGAGTTATGAAGTAATTTGTGATTGCTTTTTTTTTATTTTTTACAGTCATGCTTCTTGAACCAGCCATACCGATACTTAGTCAGGTAACACTAACAATATTAAGAACTCCAGTCAGATAACACTAACAACATTAAGAATTCCTCTTTATCGATAAAATAAAGAGCATGAAATAGTTCCCAAGTTATCTTTGCCTTGGCAGTAGATTTCCAAGAACATAGAAAACGGGATGCCCTTTTCTGGTGGAGTAACTCATTCAATGCATCCTTGGTTTCCCTTTAGTATACACAGTGCTATTAGAATCCAATACTCCATGTAAGTAGTTGTTAATGAATGAAATGCATGCTTGGTGCCTCAAATTAAACAAATAGATTGGTGATAATTAGCATTTGACTTGAGTATAGTTTTATTTTGTTTTTTTTCTTTAATTGAATTTTGTGATGAGATCCACCATTATATTAATAATTAAAAACAAAACAAAAGCAAAGTCTGTATCTACAAAATATCTGGTCCATTAATGCCTAGCATAAGAAAGTAATAATATTTGTTACTGGAAAGTTCCAACCTTCTCATTTCCCCAAACATGTCTCTTCGTCTCCTCTCTTCCATGGCTCCTCCTTGGTGTCGAAGTAATGTGGTCCGTCTCGTGCTCACCATCGTTACTGTTCTCCTCTTTTTTGAGCTTGTCCTGGGCATCAGCTTTGAAAAGGTAACCCTCTGCTCCTTTTCTTCATCGATTCTTCCATGCGTCCCTGTTCTTACCTTTCTTTTACCAGATTCTTGGATTTTCCACATCTCTCTTCGGTGGTGGTCAAGCTTTCTTTTCGGTGGAAGTAAGCATAAATTTCCAGGTTTTACACAATCCCTGAAGTCCGATTTATGTGTAGCTGTTGGTGTTGGTTTTTGTCTGCATCTCTGCTCAGTATTTAGTTGAAAGCAGCATTTTTTGACCCTTGTATAGCTAATCCCCCAATAATATCTACTGATTTTATAAATCATTGTTGAAAGGGCTGTAAATATGCTACTCATAACTGCTGCACTGTTATCCTTTTGGTTTTAATACTTAGCAATGGAATTTGGGCCTTGTTTATATTGATGATTTGCCGACCCTCTTTTGGTATCTGCCTGAATTCATGATAGATTAGGGATGTATCTTCAGCAGCTGCTAAATTAGCTATACAATCAGCTAGTTGGTTCCCCTCCCTAAAAATGTGTTGTATTTTGATTTGTTGCTTGTGAATGTGATCTTGTATCTCCTCTACTATCTCAGACAGCTCCCAAGGGACCTTCCAGTTTCTTTTAATAATATTAGGCATCACTAAGGAATCAGTCTCTAGGACTTTATCAACATATTTTTCTTTTTCCCAATACCTCACAGCCTCTAAAATAGCCCTTGCCTCTGCCTGAATGTTAGTCAATATCCTAGTTGCCCTGCTTGTGCATAACAGAGATCTCCATTGTGGTCTCTGATGCAAAAACCATAGGTGCTTGGGCCTGGGTTTCCTTTACTGGTGCCACCTGTGTTATATTTTTGTTGTCCCATGGCAGGCATTCCCATTTAATGACTAAGTGAAATAGTCAAGGCTTATAGTTTCCTAGAGTATTTAGCACTTCACCCCATGACAGATCTATCACCCTCATTCTAGGAAACAAAGTTT
>JAABOM020109801.1:0-65547 GCA_011800125.2 Solanum clarkiae | reverse complement strand
TCCTAGAATGTATATACAACTTACAAGTCATTGGTCCATCTACCTTTTATAAAATTATACATTAGAATTATGACCTCATATCAACTCTAATTCTACTCCCATACTAAGAAATTGACTTTAACATCTATTCTCAATTAAGAATCCTTAATTAAAATCCTATATCATATGAAGGATGATTCAATCTTAGCTTAAAAAAATTTGGGGTTTTATAGGAAAAGGCTTACTTAGGTTGAGAGTAGGGACGTGGAACATAGGATCACTTATAGGAAAGTCCATAGAGTTAGTGAAGAGTATTAAGAAGAGACAAATTAATATCACATGTGTTTAGAAAACCAGATGGGTAGGTACTAAGGCTTGAAATGTACATGGGTTTAAATTATGATACTCGGGTTGTTCTAGGGGTTGAAATAAAGTAGATATCCTTGTAGATGATGACCTTAGGGAGTATGTGTGGAGGTCAGGGGGACATATGATAGGATGATGTCTATTAAACTCGTGGTAGGTAGTCATATAGTGAATATAATTAGTGCCTATGCTCCCCAAGTGGGCCTAGATTATGAAGTCAAAAAGCTCTTTTGGGAAGATTTGGATGAGGTAGTGAGGGTTATACTGGCCACAGAAATGATTTTTATCGAGGGAGATTTTGTCATGCCTCCAAACCTATAAAGAAGGACAGGCACTCAATGCCCTCAAGGCCCGAGAGAACCAACGTTCAACCTGTGCTTACTATTGATATGATTATGTCAACTACACATTGGATAAAAGTTCATGCAAACTGTAGAGAAAAGAGATCCAAGTAGGTAACACCAAAACTTACATACCAGACTTGGTTGTTGAGGCCACAACTATTTAGAGACAAGATACAACTGAACTATAAACAATAAGTCTACAAAGCCTCTATTAGATAACATAGGTCAGGATAGGCCCTTCCTTACTTTGAACTATTATACAATACCAAAATGCATGTACTAACAACTCAGTAAAGCCCCAGATCAACTTGGAGCTCACCAAAAGCAACTGGCTGTCGGGTGCACCTACACTGGAGGTCTACTAGCTGGAGTAGATAACATAGGTCAGGATAGGCCCTGCCTTACTTTGAACTATTATACATTACCAAAATGCATGTACTAACAACTCAGTAAAGCCCCAGATCAACTTGGAGCTCACCAAAAGCAACTGGTTGTCGGGTGCACCTACACTAGAGGTCTACTAGCTGGAGTATCTGTACCTGCAGCATGAATTGCAGCATCCCCTAAAAGGGATGTTAGTACGAAATAATGTATTGAATATGTAAGGCAATAGCATATGAAAAATGAGAAGTCAAGTGAAATCAAGTAGCAAGACATAAATGTACAACTCATATTAAAAGACCACCTTTGTTATACTTGTGTAACCATGTAAATTACATTCTTTTGTTTACTTTCAGTTCTTTAGAATTCCTTTAGACGTGTAATATGAATGACTAGCTGACCATTGGTAAAAGAGGATGACCCATGCTAGGCATTTTAACCCTTGGGATGCTTTTCTCATAGCTATACAAATTGGGATCAACCCATCCTAGGCTTTCGCTGCTGGGCTTCCACTCTTGTAAACCTAGTGAGATAGACCCATGCTAGGCTCTTGGCCCTGGGTTGGCCACCCATGCTATGGACAGTGCTTAAGTTATTCTTTAATATTTTGAGATTTTTACTTTGGTGGTCGTGATAATTTTGAATCTTTGGACACATGTACCCATAGTGTAAGATATGACAATGGTCACTTAAGGCAGTACAATATTACAAGAATCGGATGCCAAATTAATGTGCCACTTAGGAATATAATGACACAATTGGTTTCACGAATGAAAGTAGACTGATAATGCTAGTGCTTGGAAGAGTGAGCTACAGATTTACTAATAAAAAACACTGCCAATATTGGAAAAACGCTTAAGGAGGTCACTGGTTGATAGTGACACGGGTGTTAGATTTCATGCCAAGGAATATGAAATTGGATAGCCTGACGTACCTTTTTGTATGACCTTGTTATTACGTCGAAGTAACCTCGTTTTCCCAAATATTTATCTACAATAAAGTGGCGACAAAACTAGTATTAGTAGCTAATAAGCACATATTGTCAGTTCACTCTTACCCAAAATAACATTCAGGCAGCAAGTTCATAATTACCAACCTAAGGGTGATCATTTAAGCCTTCCCCTTCTAATTGCATTTGTGTAATACATATTTTTATATACATAGTGTACCTCGGCTTGTTTAGTTCCATTATACACTTACAACAGTTCACAAGATACAACACATAACAACTCCACACAACAAATAATTAAGCAGTGTAAGATTGTACCTTTTCGCTATATTTCAGCACCAACAATCCACACCCTTTCCCAACATTAACCAAACCATTTCTGAAACATTTACACACCCAAACAGTCCAAAAATAGGCGAATGTACATGAAGGATGTGATACCCTAACTCCGAATCATCCTCCCGGGAGTTCTTATCAAACTTATGCTTAAAATATCATACTTAACCTTATGTCGAAAGAAAATAAAGATGTGATAGTAACATACTTCAATTCGTATAACTCATCCTTTTTAACTCAATTTCTTCAACAACTTCAATTTTCTCTTCATACTTTAAACCAAACAAAAAGCCAAAAGTCCCTTAACAATCAAGAGAAATAAGCAACAACTTTGAAGAATATTCTATCCTATACTTCTATTTAAGCATAACTAACATGTTTTCCTTGTATTTCATGATAGATTAAAGTTAAATCTATAGGTATTTGCACTCACGTTAGCCTGCAACAAGAAGGGACTTCTAAAGAAACCTAAAGGAATTTTAAGGCTTCTATTCCTTAGCCTTTAAGAAAGAAGAGAGAGATGGAGTTTAATCCTCTTTTTGATATGTTAATATGAATGACATGTCTAGCTAAAATTGCCTTTTTACGAGCTCTTTTTTTGTCCCTTAAAATAATCCCTTAACCTCCTAATTTTGCTTCAATCTCAACCACTAAATGGCTAAGGAGGTGATACAGCTGCTTATCTATGTCAAGCTACTCAAAAAGGTCAAAGTAGGTGATACACCTACTTACTTTATCCCTTGTTGGGATAACTACTTGGGCCTTGGTAGATTTGGAAGGTGGGCTATTTTCCTTTCTCTTACTTAGTTTGGGCCTTAAGTGAGTCCATTAACATAGGCTTAAATCTGATGATTAGCCTTAGACACCTTAACTAGATTCATATAGCTCAAGTAGGTGGTGCACCTATTAGGTTAATGAGTCGAGCAAGAAACCTACTTACCTTATTATATATTTTAAATGTCACTCCCTCTTGGTGTAACTTCATACTTTACCTTAATTATTAAATTCAACAATACCTTACTATCTCGAGGTTAAATACTTCCATTGAGTTTGACTTGGAATACGTCAAGGCGTCACAATATTCTTATCGAATTAAAATAACTTCGTTCATTGCCTATACAATAAGGACGTGTAAAGATTCATGAGGATAGAAGAACAAGTCTGTGCATAACATGGAGTGTTACAAATTTTAATGGCCATATTGGCGCTAATTCTAGTACTTTTGACCATTTCCATGGGGGCTTTGATTTTGGGGAGAAGAATGGAGGTAGGACTTCTACCTTGGACTTTGATAAAGCCTTTGAGTTAGTTATTTTTAGCTCATGTTTCTTGAAGAGAGAAAATCACTTGGTTGTCTTTCATAGTACTGTAGCTAAGACCCAAATTTGACTACTTACTCCTCCAAAAGGGTGATAGTAACCTTTGTAAGAATTTCAAGGTAATTTCGAGTGACAATATTTTCACTCAACATAAGCTTCTAGTGATAGACTTAGAGATTAAGAGGGGTAAGAGAAAGAAGGTTATTTATGCCCAATCGAAGTTTGATAGGGGTGGCCTGACTCTTACCCTTTCTCAGGAGATAGAGGATAAGTTGAGTAATTTGGTGGCATGCAGTAGTACTAGAGATATGAACACTAAGTGGGATACCACAACCGATTACATTAAGAGGGTTGTCACTGAAATGCTAGGGGTTTCGGGAGGAACTTTTTGTGGATGTCAAGGTGATTGGTGGTGGAATAAACTAGTTCAAGGCAAAGTGAAAGCTAAAACAATTGCTTATGTGAAGTGTTTGAAGTGCAGGGATGAGGATGAAAAAATAAGGTTTAAGTATATTTATAAGATGGTTAAGACAGAAGAGAAGAAGGCAGTGATGAGTGCTAAGACAACAATGTTTGAGCATCTTTTTGTTGAGGTAGGTGAAAAAGATGGGGACAAGAGTTGTATAGGCTTGAGAAGCTGAGGGAGAGAAAAGCTTGTGACTTGGACCAAGTGAAGTGCGTTAGGGATGAGAAGGGTGAGGAATTGGTGGATGCTAATTCCATAAAGATAAGATGGCGAGCTTTCTTTCATAAACTCTTAAATGAAAAAGGGGACAGAGATATTGAGTTGGGAAATTTGGCGCACTTTGATAGTTGTCAAGGTTTTGGTTATTGTAGAAATTTTACAGCTGAGGAAGTTAGACATGCCATTAGTAGGATGGACAGAGGGTGAGAGATTAGACCCGATGAAATTCTGGTGGATTTTTGGAAGAGCATGGCCAAGGAGGGTATTGAGTAGTTGACTAGTTTGCTTAATGCTATTGTGAAGATTGCTAAGACACCCGATGAATGGAGGAGGAGTGTAATGGTTCTATTATACAACTAGGGTGATATTCAAAGCTGAAACAATTATAGGGATATCAAGTTGTTAAGCCACAGTTTGAAGGTTTGGGAGAGAGTGGTGGAAAATAGTGTCCATTTCTGAGAACCAGTTCAGATTTATGCCGGGATGATCAACTACTGAAGCAATCCATCTTTTTCGAAGATTAGTAGAGAAATATAGGGAGAGAAGGAGGGACCCACATATGGTGTTCATTGACCTTGAAAAACCCTATGACAAAGTCCCAAGGGATGTCATACGGAGATGTTTAGAGGTGAGGTGTTCCAATGGTGTATATGGTTATAAAAGATATGTATGAGGGAGCCAAAAGTCAGGTAAAAATGCTAGGAGGAGATTAGATATTTTCCTGTTGAGATAGGACTCCATCAAGAATCTGTGTTGAGCCCCTTTCTTTATGGTTTGCTAATGGATGAGTTGACACAGTCTATTCAGGAAGGGGTTCCATGGTGTATGATATTTGTAGATGACACAGTACTAATTGATGAGACTCGTACTAAAGTTAATGATAGATTGGAGGTTTTGAGATTTACTTTGGAATCCAAAGGGTTCAATTAAGAAGAACCAAAAGAGAATACTTGGAGTTTAAATTCAGTGTTGCGAGAGATGAAACACATATTGAAGTGAAGCTTGCCACTCAACCTATTCCTAAGAGAGAAATCTTTAAGTATCTAGGATCTATCATCCAGAGTAGTAGTGATATCGATGTTGATGTTACACATCATATTGGGAAAGAATGGACGAAATAGATTCTTGCTTCTAGAGTATTATGTGATAACAAGATACCACCTATGTTTGAAGGCAAATTTTACAGAATGGTAGTTACATCATCTTTGCTATATGGGATGGAGTGTTTGCCAATTAAAAATTCATATAGGCAAAAGATGTAGATTGTGGAGATAAGGACATTGAGATGGATGTGTGGACATAGCAGGAGTGATAGTATTAAGAATGAGATTATCCGGGAGAAGTTAGAGGTGACCCCTATGGCTGACAAGATGAGGGAAGTGAGACTATGTTTGTTTAGACCAGTGCAGAGAAGGAGTATCGATGCTCCTGTTAGGAGGTGCAAGAGGTTGGATTTAAAGGTTATTCGGAGGGGTAGAGGTAGACTGAAGAAGTATTGCGGAAAGTTGAACAGGCAAGATATGGAGAAACTTCATCTCGCTGAGTATATAACCTTAGCCGGAAAAGAGTAGAGGTCGTGTATTAGGGTAGAGGGTTAATGGGCTAGTAGAAGCAAGTCGATATATAACTTTGTGATATAGTAGGTTAGTAGGAGTAATGATGCCTTTACATCTTATGTTGTCATTATTTATTTTGTATTTGTTTATTTTTATCGTATTTACAAACTATCACTCACTTTTCATTATTAATATAATCCTTCTTTTTCCTTTATGCTCGTTTTTCCTTTCTTTTTCCATATTTAGTACCATCTACTAATGGGGCTTGATTCTTTTACATGAGGATTTTTCGAAAACAACCACTTTATCTTTATGAGGTAGGGATAAGGTTTGCGTATATTCTAGCTTCCCCAGACCCCACTTGTGAGGTTCCACTGGTATGTTGTTGTTGTTGTTTGAAGTTATGTGCTTTTGGCAAAGCAGAGATGAAAATCATGCATTTAAATTCATTTCCATTTATGATTAGCTAAGTTGTTTTACCTTTAGTTAAATTGCTACCTTCAATATTCAATTCCAAAAAAATTCTTTAGAAACTTCTTTTTTACTCCATTATGAATAGTATTTCTTATGATAAATCGAGGAAAGTCCATATTATTAAATAAAAAACATACACAAAAATAACAATTTGAGCCCAAAAAAGGCCCAAGAGCAATCCTACAGAGTTAAAACAGATAAAGGGAAAAGCCAAAAAGAAAATAATGAACAAAGATCAAAAGACATAGGAGAGTTCCAAAGACAACAATCCAACCCACTCCTTCATTCTATTCTGGTGGTCTCACCTCGACCATCATTTCTCAGCAAAAAATCTAATGAGCTTAAGTGACATCGTCAAAGGTGTTTACAAGTCTCACAAATGACATGGGTTTAATCTCTTTGAAAACATCTTTAGTTCTCAAGTCTCACAAATCATGCTTTCAACACTGTATAGGTCTTGCACACTTTTTCCATTAAAATCCTTTCTAAGCTCTGATATATATGATAATAAAATAAGTTGTATTAATTTTGGAAAAAAATACCAACTATGTTTTGTGATCGCCCTTCAAAGGTGATCTTCCGATATTCTTTCCTTTTGTTTGTTGATTAGATCATATTCAAGTTGTATGACCCTTTTTTGCACTTTTTTAGTCTGACGTTAGGCACCATTTGTCTCTAATTCAAGTATAGCTCTAGCCTTTTGTGAAAATCCTTGAACTGTATGATTTTATTTGATGTTTATACTTGCATCATTAAACATACTGTTAGTTGAAAAAATCTACAAGGTTGTTCACTTCATTGAAAATGTGCACAATCTCTACATTAAAAATGTGCACAATCTCCACTTTGAAAATGTTCATAGTCTCCACTTCAAACGCCATCACCATTCTCTTAATTTCTCTGATTTTAACTGCAATAACCCAAAGTATGCTATCCTTTTATAATTAAAGAATCAATTTTCATGGTAAGTTGAAGGATATTGTTATTAATACAATATTCAATTCCAAGAATCAAAGCTCTCACTTTTGCCTTTCAGAGCTTCCCTCCACTCTTTTAGCTTCTACAAATATCAATTCTCCAAGATGAATCCTAACAAAAAAAGTAACACAAGTCTTCTAAATATTATGATCAAAGGAACTATCTAAATTGCATCTAAACTGGCTTATATTAGGATACTCCTATTTAGCCACATAGGAACCAGATAGATACAGATTTCTATTAATCTCCACAGCATAGCATACTGTAACATATTTCCCTCATGATAGATGATATTCCTTCTTAATCATTTGTCAAATAATAAAAATAGGGAAAACGCTAAGCAAAGGTTTAAACTTACCAACTCTCTCATTCTTCCACCATTTGTTTGAGATGAATGAATGGACCATGCATACCAGAAGCTCCAGCAATTAAGATCAACCATTCTTTAGATATAGGACACATAATAAGCTAATGTTAAAAAGATTCTTGCAATGAAAACATATTTGAGAATCAATAATCTTTAACATCATCAAGTGTCACGAGCCGACCCCTCAAACCATGATAGTACTTACGACAACTCCTCAGTAGTTAACCCTAACTTATAACTCAAAACTATAGGTAGCAAAGTATCCCATGGAAGACAACAATAAGAAATTAAAAACATCCAAATAAGGAGAAAAACTAGTAGATCATAGAATTATAATATGTAAGAACCTACCCCAAGGTCTGCAATCTATCGGTAATAAAGCATCTAATACACAAAATAAGAGCGCAAGGCTTTTATTAATATGATATCAGTACAGGAAATCTCTACATACACTATAAAGATTAGCCTAAATAAAAGCAGATAGAAATTAAAAGCTTTAGTTTCCAAGAGCTCACACCATTCTTCGAGATCCATAGTATCTTTGTGCAAAGGTCGATCAGCAGTGAGGACTCTCACGACGATTTGCAAGGGCTAGAAGTATAGTATGAGTCAAATAAATAATACTCAGTAGGCATAGGCCAACTAAGCTCTACAAATAAAACAAGTACACATAACACATCAATTAGGCAAGTACAATACAAGTAACTAGACAATAAATACAATTAGGATAGAATACATAATAAAAATAATGATGAATAGAATATATGAGTGAAGAAAGAAAGACAAGAAGCGTACCTGGGAAAGCCAAATCTATGATGTGCTGGCAAGAAGGACATATTATAGAATCTACTCTGCACATTACAAGTGATGGTTATACCAGTTATATGCCTAAAACCTAATCTCATAGGAACTAATCCAACTCAACCTAAAGGGGAGTTTTACATCAAACCAAGTGTCAATAGTTAGCAATACAACACTAGAAAGAATAGATAAAATCAAACAACAACCAACCAGATGCTCATACCTCAAAGGGAAAAGTCATCTAACATAACCCAACCGACATCCCTTACTATCAGAGTTACCAAACAACAACCAATATACTAGTGATAGGTGATGTAGGAAATGATGTATACCCATCGGTGGCGACTTGATCCTGGACCTTATTTGCAGATAAAGCCACTAGAAGTCTTAGAATACAGTATTATAAGTCTTTCTTTCTTATGGTATCTAGAAGGTAGCTTTCATTTGTCACAAATGAAAAAAGGCGTTGTGTAATAGTTATTGACAAAAACATAATAGTATAAGTCTAATTGTAGGCAATCAAACATATACTATTAAGAATTATAATGATGATAGCTATGATTACATATAAATGTACCTTCTGCAATATGTTTTACTTACCTATTGAGTACCTAGAGAGCTCCTAGCAATACCTGTGCTATGACTCGCACCTATGTTACAATAATAAACTTATTAAATACAATATCAAGAAAAGATTTTGATCCTTTTTTTAACAAAAAATATTAAAATCAACATACTTTTTTAATCCCTTTGCTACAACTGAGCATTCTTTGCTATACAAAAAGTAAAAGTCTTAAGAAAAGAATACATTTTTTAATTTCTTACCATGCATGTCCGCAAGTTCGGATGTTATTTTGTTGTCTAATGTCTGCACTTGCTTACTTACTTGGAAAAATGTAATCAGATAGGTTGCCATAAAAAATAATAGAATAGGTTGGAACTAAATTGTTCGATCTGTTGAAGTCTAGCAAGATAAAAATCGTATTGAATGTCAATCAACTTCATTCAAACTGGCATCATTACACCATCAGTGATCATGCTATGACTCACACCTAAGTTAAAAGGAGAGTAAGTAACTAGTAGCTCAAATAATACATGATGAGATACATGTCAAAATTGTTAACTAGTAATTTGATCAGAAAGTATCCGAAAGCATAAACCAAATCAGGGTGACTAGATGAAGTACCATTAAATGATAGACCCCTCATAGTGCAAACTATATGCAAAACATCACCATGTCCAATATCTAAGCAGTGGTAAGTCTCCAAATAGGGAAAAGAAATACAAATAATAATAGCAAATAGACAATTTACTTGGGCAAACCTGAATGGAAGCTCAATAAGATAGGAAAAATGATATAAGTTAATTCATTAATAACAATACTAGAAGGATACTGTATGAAGAAATGACTTGATCATCCTGTAATAAAATAGATGTTGTTGTTGTGTTCATACCCCAGTCATAATGGTTATTCCTTCTTAAATCAATGTAAAATATAAAGGAATAATTACACCCACAATCCATTAAGAAACATTATCTACACGTAAATGGGCCAAGGCAAGCTTGGGCCATTTTTGTGTAAATAATTATCTGGGCCTGGCTTGGCCCATTTTGTGTAAATAATTTTTCTTAATGGCTTGTGGGTGTAACTATCCCTTTATATTTTACATTAATTTAATAAGACATAGCCATTATGATTGGGATAAGATCACAACAACAACATGTAATTTATTCGGAGAAGATTTATAGGATGATCATGTCATTTCTTCATACAATATCTATCTAGTATTGTTATTAATGAATAAACTTATATCATTTTTCCTATCTTATTGAGTTTTTATTCGGATTTGCCCAAGTAAATTGTATCTTTGCTATTATTATTTGTATTTCTTTTTCCTATTTGGAGAGTTAACACTACTTAGATGTTCAACATGGTGATGTTTTGCATCCGGCTTACACCATGAGGGGACATATCATTCAATGGTAGTTCATCTAGTCACTCTCATTTGATTTATGCTTTCGGATACTTTCTGATCATGCTACTATTTGATGATTTTGACAAGCATGTTATCATGTATTATTTGAGCTATATGTTACTCTTGCTTTGACTTAGGTGCGAGTCATAACACGATTACTGATGGTGTAATGATGCCAGTTTTAACAAAGTCGATTAATATTCAATATGATTATTATCTTGCTAGGCTGCAACAGGGCAATTTAGTTCCAACCAGTTGTATTATTTTTTATGACGACCTACCTGAGTACATTTTCCCAAGTGAGCAAGCAAGTGCAGACATTAGACAATAGAATAACACTGAACTTGCAGACATGCATGGTGTGAAATTTAAAAACATATTCCTTTCTTAAGACTTTTACTTTTTGTATAACAGAGAATATTCAGTTATAGCAAAGAGATTAAAAGAGTAAGTTGAGTTTAATATTTTTTGTTTAAAAAAGGACCAAAATCTTTTCTTGATATGCAAGTAATAAGTTTATTATTGTAACTTAGGTGTGAGTCATAACACCGGTACTACTAGGACCTCGCCAGGCAATCAACAGGTAATTAAAGAAGATTGCAGAAGGTGCATTTACATGTAATCATAACTATCATCCTTATAATTATTAATATTATATGTTTGATTGCCTACAATTAGACATATACTATTACCTTTTTATTAGCAAGTATTACACAATGCTATAATTCATTTGTGAGAAAAGAATGCTACCTTCTTTTGTTTTTTTATGTAGTGAGTAAATTATTATTTTTTAAATCCATTTGTCAATTACATATTGTTTTTAAAATGTCAATGTTAAAATTTTTTTTATTTTCTCTTTTTTAATTGTTTCACCTTTTTTAAAAAAAAATTGTAATAATTTTAATGTTTCTTGTTTATTTTTTTATTTTATTACGGGTGGACATGACGATCAAATAAATATCGATATTGATACATTATATAATTATTTATACAATATTGATACACTATTATGCATCATTTATATGATGTTGATATATTCCATACATATTTATATAATATCCACACATGTTTATAGATAATTTATACAATATTGATACACATTTACACACTATTTATATGATATTGATACATGCAATACACAATTTTATACAATGTTGATATATTACATAACTATTTATATAATATTAATGTAAGTCTATACACATTTATATAATATCGATACGACATATATACAACATATAAGAGGAAATGATATTATGAAAAATGTTCTTTAAAATATGATTTTTTATTTCAGAAAATGCAAAAATAAGTTTTTTTTTTCAAAAATAAATTCAATTCTATAGATGAAGAGAAAATAAGAAAGTATATTGAGCTGGGCCGACAGTAGTTAGGCCGAATTTGGCTAATTTTTATGTAAATAAAACACGAGCTATTTTTTGGTAAACATTTTTACTTTTCTATACATACATATATACATGAAATTTCCCAAATATAAATGCATCTGGTCCTGCCTTGGCCCATTTTCAGGTACTTGCAATTTCTATCAATTCCTTTGAACTATTTGTATCAAATATTTGGGCATAAGGCCTATTTCTGTTGTAACTCATCATTGTATACACACTATGTCTCCGTATACACAGTCCAACTTCTTACTCCTAAACCTATGACACCTTATAACTCTATCCTCACTTGTACCTATGTTTCAAGACCCGTTCTTA
The DNA here is from genome assembly GCA_011800125.2 of Solanum clarkiae. Lineage (NCBI taxonomy): Eukaryota > Viridiplantae > Streptophyta > Magnoliopsida > Solanales > Solanaceae > Solanum > Solanum clarkiae. Next base: position 53,318 of record JAABOM020109801.1, on the reverse strand, counting down.
TATGTGGCAAGTGTATTAGGGTAATAAAAGACCTCTTGTACTTATTTGTATTCAAAACTTTCGTATAAATTGAGTTTCTAGTGCTATATTATGAAAGGGTCAAATTTTAAATCCTCATAACTCCTAGCACACAAAAATTAGATGTCTCATAACCTATAAAATGAAAGCCCTTTGAATTAGCTTTCCGATGCAACTGATTTTACTTAATTTGGAGCTTGGAGTTAAAAGTTATGGTGGTTTTACTAAAGACTGTAGTTGCAGAGTTCTTCTACGAACCACTTCATGGGCCATAAATTGAAGTACGTCCCGTCTGCTAATTCGTTGAAAAAAATTTCTAAAACTTAAATTTTTGGTCACAGACTTTACAAACCCATCTACAGGCTGTACAACCTTTTATGAGTCATAAAATGGACTCATAAAGGTAAACTAGAGACCCTAAAATTGGGCAAAAACTTTACGGAAAGGTCCCGATAGGCTGTAGAACTTTTTGCGGCAATAAATGGGCCCATAGATAACTTATGGAAGCTTTTTAGGAAGGTTATTTTGATCTTTTACCATCATTTCAAAGCCTAGGATTGATGTTTTTACACCAAGATAAAGCCTTAAGTTGAACACTTTTACTCTAAAGCACTCTCTAAAAATGTACAAGAAAGATTTTAAGAGAGAAAAGGGCTAGGGTTTGAAGGAAAACATGAGAATTCTTCCAAGATGCTTCAAGGTTCAAAACCTCCAGGTATGTAAGGCTAACCAAAACATGGATTTTGTTCTTCCATGTGCCTTATAATTGAAACGACCCTATAAAGTGCTTGAAAATGTGCCTTCAAATGCTCAAAATTTAAATTCCATATATCTCAAAATCCATGCGCGATATCGAAAATATGACTTCATATTCTTGTGCAGGGGATCAAAATTAGGGGGTGAAGGTTCTAACCATGATTTAAGAGCGAAATATTAGCAATTATGAAATTCCGAGAATGCAATTTTCATTGAGCAATCACGTTCCGCATGCAACACGCACCGGCGTAAAAGGGTGCCTTTTTTTCAAGTCAGTCCTAGACTTCTAACACTTCGGCCTAAGTGTTTCCAAACATGTTTTTATCTACACTTAGCAATATTTAACCCTCATATCATCCCAATTATTTCCCAATACTCACTTAAACACTTAACCATATTTTTACTCCCAAATGCAAGTCTCAAACCCTCATCCGGAAATAAGGTTTTCCTTTAAGGTTCTTCTTCATGCTTCAAGTCTCCGTCTCCAATTTTCACCAAATTCATCTCCATGCTAAGGTATATGGGTTTCTTATATGGGTTCCTTTCCCCCATGATACCCAAGCCTTCCTTTACTCAAATGGCATGATTTAAAGTTGATTTACAAATGGGTCTTGCTTATTATGAAATTCACTGCATACTATGTTAAAGCTATGTGAAATTGTGACTATTTTCCTATGTTTTGAGATATAATCTTAGACCTATTGTAAGAGTTTAGGAGGGGTTTTGATATATGTATCTTGAGGGTGTTGCAGGGTATTGATTGATGGTTTTACAATAGATTTACTTGCATGATTTCATATCTATATTTTTATGGTTTTATACTAGCATTAGACACACCCTCTAAATGTTTGATAAAATATCCGGATGTGGTTTATTGAGTAGTAAAAGGTCCAAAGAATGAGATATGATATGGTTGATGTTATGATGATGAAAGAAGCTTATGTATATGATATAATCTATATAAAATGTTGCATTACACCATGCTCGATCCGAGTAGACTAAGAGCCAGGAAAACCTTGTCAAGGGTTTTGTACCCTGATAACCAAGTGGGGTTTGTGCTCATCAACCATGTGATGGGATTGTACTTCGCCACCAGGGTGATAAGGTGAAATTTTCATCAACCATGTAAGGGGTTTGTACCACACCACCAGGGGGATGGGGTGAAAACATCATCAACCAACCAAAGGGTTTGTACTTTGGAAATCTAGCTTGGGCTTTTCTACACATATGATATCCTATATTAGCATTTGCTACTTAAGCATGTTTTACTTATGCATTGATTATACATGCCATATTATTATATTATACCTATTGCCTATTGTTACACATTTTAACTATGATGCCTAATTCTTGTTTTATTGCATCCTACATAGTTAATACATTCAAACGTACTAACGCATACCCTTGCCTACATGATATTACCATGTAGGAATCGATGTCCAAGTTGATCCTCCTCCTCCTCTACATGGCTAGTTCAATATTAATCAAGCTAGTGGGTGAGTCCTCCACTTCGGGTACCTTAGTCTATATTGTTCTTATTATGTATTGAGACATTCTTGTTTATGTCCTATTTTGACTATAAGGGTGAGCGGGTTGCTTTGTCTTTGCCCCTACTCTTATCTATGCGTTAGAGGTATTTGTTGGACATGTTACGTATCTATGATATGAGCCTTTACCCTTTGTCTCTTGGTCATGATGTTATTCAAGCTTTCCCTTAGCCCCTCTGCCCCTATTCTTACTTTTTATGTCTTTTGTATGTCTCCGCAACTGATGATATGAAATGACAAGTTAAGAGACTTGTTTGGGGTTCCTTCGGGTTCCTCACTCATCGTCTCACATCTAGGCCCTAGGCTTGGGTCGCGACAAACTTGGTATCTGAGCACTAGGTTGATAGATCCTTCGAGTCCAACACATCGCGTCGATCAGAGTCCTATTAATGGTTGTGAAGTGCGCCATGACTATAAATGGGAGACTATGACATATTTTAGGAAGTGTTTCCCTTCTTCATGTTCTAAGTCATGCTATAGAGTTATGGTAAGTTTTCCCCCTAACTATTGTTCTTTGCTATGCTAGATCATTCCTAACACTCATGGAAGGAAGACCTAAACTCCCGAAGAGCAACCTACCAATGGTGAGCTCTGGGATGCTCTCACTATGCTTGCCCAAGTTGTGGCCAACCTTGTCAACCAAAGGGCCCAAGGTCCTCATGCTACTACCTTTGGAGCTAAGGTAAGAGACTTCATGAGGATGAATACTTCGGTGTTCTACGACTCAAATGTGCATGAAGATCCACAAGAGTTCATTGATGAGGTCTGCAAGATCTTGAATATCATGGGTGTTGGACCAAACGAAAAGGTAGAGTTGGCAGCGTACCAACTCAAAGGGGTAGTCCAAATATGGTATGACCAATGGAAGGGGGAGAAGGGAATTGGTAATGTGGTGATTTGGGAGGAGTTAAAATTGGCTTTCCTTAATCAATTTTTTCCCTCTTAAGCTTAGGGAAGCTAAGTTGGTGGAGTTTATGAACTTGAAACAAGGTGCTATGACTGTGAGGGAGTATGACCTCAAGTTTAAGTAACTTCAAAAGTATGCTCCTCATTTGGTGGCTAATCCTAGATCTTAGATGAATCAGTTCGTGCTGCGAGTCTCCGACTTGGCATTGGAAGAATACCAGTCTGCCATGCTAATTAGTGACATGAACTTATTTTTGTTGATGATCTATGCCAAGCAAATGGAGGAGGAGATATTGAGGAAGAGAAGGGGACATGAGTCTAAGAGGGCCCAATTTCAGGTAAATTCCAAAAGTATGCTAGATTTCGTCAAGGCCAAGGGTCTTATCATGCTACTAATAGGGGGTCTGCGAATGACTTCCCCAGACTTCAAGGTGTTGGTGGAGTGGATCCTATTGATGCATTCCCTAAATATGGAAGGAGCCAGGAGGCCCATGTTTGGGAGGCTCTAATGCATGCTATGAATGTGGGGAACTTGGTCACAAGAAGGTGGATTCTCTAAGAAATTGTGGCAAAAGCCAGGGTGCATATACAGTTCCATTGGGTAGAGGTGGTCCTCAAGGTAGTGCCCCAAGACACAATTGGTTTTATGCACTACATGGGAGGCAAGGAGTTTGTGATGTTCTATATTTTGTTACTAGTATGTTGAAATTCTTTGACTTTGATGTATATACTTTGAATGATCCGGGAGCCACTCTTTCTTTTGTTACTCGTTTGTTGCTAAAAAGTTCCATGTTGACCCTAAGTTATCGTATGAGTCATATGAAGTGTCTACTCCTAATGGTGCCTCTATTGTTTCTAGGAAAGTTTATAAAAGTTATCCTATTTGCAATTTGCACAAGTTGTTACCTTATGATCTTGTTGAATTAGACGTGGTATATTTTGATGTCATTCTTGGGATGGATTAGTTGCATCCCTACTATAATTATATTGATTTTCAAACCCATAGGGTCAAGTTTAAATTTCTAAATGAACCTGTCCTTGAGTGGGAAAGTCAAAATGTGATGGTCAAGGGTAGATTTATTTCTTGCATTGAAGCTAGTAAGTTGATCTCTAATGGGTGTCTTTACCATCTAGTAAGGGTTAAAGATGTGGAGTCCAAAGTCCCCATCATAGAGTCGGTTCCGATTATAAATGATTTTCTTCATGTCTTTCCAAATGACCTTCCCAATATCCCTCTCGAAAGGGAGATAAATTTTGGCATAGACGTCCTTCTCGATACTCAACCTATCTCTATTCCCCCTTAACATATGGCCCCCATAGAGTTGAAGGAGTTAAAGTGACAATTGAAAGATTTGTTGGAGAAGGGATTTGTTAGGCCTAGCCAATCACCTTGGGGTGCTCCAGTGTTGTTTGTTGAAGAAGAAGGATGGGTCACTTAGAATATACATTGACTACCGACAACTCAATAGGGTCACCATTAAGAATATGTATCCTCTTCCAAGAATTCTGATGACTTTTTTGACCAATTGCAAGAGGCTAGTGTTTTCTCTAAAATTAATCTTCGGTCCAGGTATCATCAAGTGAGGGTAAGGGAGTGTGATATTCCCAAGATGGACTTTCAGACTAGATTTGGGCATTATGAGTTTGTTGTGATGTCTTTTGGGTGGACGAATGCATCGACCATCTTCATGGACCAAATGAATAAGGTCTTCAAACCCTACCTTTATTCCTTTGCTGTGGTCTTCATTGATGATATATTGATTTATTCATATAGTAGGGAGGAGCATATAGGTCATTTGGGGGTGGTTGTGTTGCAAAGATTGAGGGAGGTGAAATTATATGCCAAATATGAAAAGTGTGACTTTTCGTTGAAGGAGGTCGTATTCTTGGGTCACGTGGTGTTGGGGGATGGTATTAAGGTAGATCCTAAGAAGACTAATGTGATTAGAAATTAGCCTAGACCATTGGACCCGTCAGATATTAAGAGCTTCTTGGGCCTAGTGGGTTATTATCGAAGGTTTGTGAATGGGTTCTTCTCCATTGCTTCCCCTGTGAAAAAATTGACTCAAAAGAAAGTTAAGTTTGTGTGGACCGGCGAGTGCAAGAGGAGCTTCCAAACATTAAAATACAAGCTTGTGTCAGCTCCTATATTATCACTACCAGATGGGCTTGAGGGATTTGTGGTGTATTGTGATGCTTCCCGGGTTGGTTTGGGTTGTGTGTTGATGCAAAATGGTAATGTCATAGCTTATGCTTCCAGATATCTCGAGGTACATGAAAGGAACTTCCCTACCCATGATCTAGAGTTAGCCGCCATTGTGTTTGCATTAAATATTTGGCATCACTACTTGTACGGGATGCATGTGAATATGTTCACCGATCATAAGAGCCTCCAATATGTCTTCACTCAAAAATACCTCAACTTGAGGCAAACAAGATGGTTAGAACTTCTAAAAGACAACGATATGAGTGTGCACTATCATTCGGGTCAGGTAAATATTGTGGTGGATTCCTTGAGTAGGGTGTCTATGGGTAGCCTAGCTCATATTGAAGGTGGTGATAAGGAAATGGCTAGGAAGGTACATCAATTGGCTAGATTGGGGGTTTGGTTGAAAGAGGTTGGTGGTGATGGTGTTGTTGTTGTTGATGGGTCTAAGTCTTCATTGGTGATAAGGTGATAGTAAAACAAGATCTTAACTCCTCCTTGCTTGAATTGAAGGCCTTGGGTGAAAAAGGGAGAAGTAGAGGCTTTTTCCCAAATGGAGATGGGGCTCTTAAGAACTAAGGTAGGTCGTGTGTGCCATGTGTTGATGGTTCGAGGGAGAAGATCCTTGATGACGCACATAATTCTTCTTATTCCATCCACCCCAGTTCTACCAAAATGTGTAGAGACTTGAGAGAAGTGTATTGGTGGGGAGGCATGAAGAGGGACATTGCCAAATTCATTTCCGTTTGACATAGTTGTCAACAAGTCAAAGTTGAGCATCAAAGGCTGAGTGTCCTAACCCAATACATCGAGATTCCTATTTAGAAGTGGGAGGTGATTAATATGGATTTTGTGGTTGGGTTTCCCAAGAATAGGAAGGGTTTTGATTCCATTTTTATTTTCGTTGATAAGATGACAAAATCGGCTCACTTTCTACTAGTTAAGACTACACATATTGCTGAAGAATATAAAAGGTTGTATATCCTTGAGTTAGTGAGGTTACATGGGGTTCCTTTTTCCATCATATCGGATCATGGTGCACAATTTACTTCATACTTTTGGAGGTCTTCTCAAAGGGGTCTTAGTACAAAAGTTCACCTTAGTACGACCTTTCACCCCTAAACGGATGTCCAAGCTGAAGGAACCATTCAAATACTTGAGGATATACTTAGGACTTGTGTCTTGGAATTTAAGGATAGTTAGGATGACCATCTCCCATTGATTGAGTTTGTCTACAACAATAGCTATCACTCCAGCATCGGCATGGCTCCTTTCAAGGGTCTTTATGGGAGACATTGTAGATCCCCGGTTGGTTGGTTTTAGGTTGGACAGGTTGTTTTATTGGGACCAGATCTGATTATTGAGGCTCTTGAGAGGGTTAGGATGATTAGAGAAATGTAAAAGATGGCCTAAATTCGTCAAAAATCCCATGTCGATGTGAGAAAAAGAGACCATGAATTCAAAGTGGGTCATTGGGTTTATTTGAAAGTTTCACCAATGAAAGGTAAGGTCTGTTTTAGTAAAAAGGGGAAGGTTAGTCCAAGATATGTTTGTCCTTATGAGGTATTGAAGAGGGTTGGCAAGGTAGCTTATGAATTGAGTTGCCTAGTGAAATGAATTTGGTTCATCCGGTGTTCCATGTCTCTATCTTGAGAAAATGTGTTGGTGATCCTAATGCTATTGTGCCTCTAGATGTTGTGGGTGTTTTTGATGATAATTTGATTTATGAGGAGACTCCAGTTCAGATTTTGGATAGGAAAGTGAAGAGATTGAGGAACAAGGAGGTGGCATCCGTTAAGGTCCTTTGGAGGAACCAACAAGTCAAAAGTACTACATGGGAGGTCGAAACAGACCTGCAAAAGTGGTATTCTTATCTTTTCCACTCTCCTCAAGCCTAAGGTACTAATTTTAAGTCCTCTATGTGATTTCAAGTCTTGTATTTCAACCCCTACGTCATTCATATGCATTTATGTTTAAGTTGGCAAGTTTATGATGATTTTACACTTCAGTTGAGAATTTGAAAATGGTGTTTTAAATGTAGTGTTGCATTCTTGTTGGGGCTGATTTGTTTATGATCACTCTTGTCTTGTACATCTCTTTTACACTCTTGGACGAATATTCCAAAGGGGAAGATATTGAAACGACCCCAAAAAGTGCCAAAAATTGTGCCTCGAAATGCCCAAAATTTTAAATTCTATATATCTCAAAATCGTGCGTGATATAGAAAATCCGACTTCATATTCTTGTTGAAGGGGAAAAATTAGGGTGGAAAGGGTCAAACCCCAATTTAAGAGCGAAAGATTAGAAATTATGAAATTTCAAGAATGCAACTTCCAGTGAACAATCCACGTTCCCCACGCGATGCGCACCAGTGTAAAAAGGTGTTTTTTAAGTGGGTCCAAGACTTCTAATTCTAGGACCTAAGTGTTCCTAAATGTATTTTTGTCTATACTTAGCCATATTCCACCCTCATATCATCCTAAACATTCCCCAATACTCACTCACACACTTAGCCATACTTTCACTCCCAAATTCAAATCTCAAACCCTCATCCGGAACAAAGGTTTTCCTTCAAGGTCCTTCAAGGTTCTTCGTCAAGCTTCAAGTCTCCATCTCCAATCTTAACCAACTTCATCTCCAAGCTAAGGTATGTGGGTTTCTTTCATTGGTTCCTTTCACCCATGATACCCAAGCATACTTTTACTCAAATTGCATGATTTAAAGTTGATTTACAAATGGGTCTTGCTTATTATGAAATTCACTGCATACTATGTTAAAGCTATAAAATTGTGACTGTTTTGCTATGTTTTGAGCTATAAATCTTTGACCTACTGTAAAATTTAAGGAGGGCTTTTGATGTATGTTGCTTGAGAGTGTTGCAAGGTATTGATTGATGGTTTTACAATGGATTTTCTTGAATAATTTCATCTCTATATTTTATGGTTTTTATACTAGCATTACACACCCTCTAAGTGTTTGATAAAATGTGCAGATGTGGTTTCTTGAGCAGTTGAAGTTCCAAAGCATGAGACATTATATGATTGATGTTATAATCATGAAAGGGGCATATGTATATGATATAATCTATATAAAGTATTGCATTAGACTACGCCTGATCCGAGGAGGGGGGATGGGGGGACTAAGAGCCCGAGGGGTTTGTACCTTGATAACTGCGATGAGGGTTTGTACTCATCAACCATATGAGGGGTTTGTACTTCGTCACCAGGGTGATAAGGTGAAATTATCATCAACCATGTGAGGGGTTTGTACCACACCACCAGGGTGACAGGGCGAAGCCATCATCAACAAACCAAAGGGTTTGTACTTTGAAAATCTAGCTTGGACTCTTCTACACATATGATATCCTGTATGAGCATGAGCTACTTAAGAATGTTTTACTTATGTATTGATCATACATGACATATTGTTATATTACGCCTATTTCCTATTTTAACACATTTTGACTATGACGCCTAATTCTTGTTGCATTGCATCCTACATACTTGACACATACTCTTGCCTATATGATTTCACCATATAGGAATCGGTGCCCAAGTTGATCATCCTCCTCCTCCACATGACTAGTTCGATACTACTCAAGCTTGTTGGTAAGTCCTCCACTTCGGTGACCTTAATCTATGTTGTTCTGATTGTGTATTGAGACATTCTTCATTATGTTCTATTTTGACTATGAGGGTGAGCTAGGTTACTTTATCTTGGCCCCTACACTTATATATGTATTAAAGGTATTTGTTGGACATGTTATATAATATGATATGAGACTTGAACCTTTGCCTCTTGATCATGATGTTATGCAAGCTTTTCCCTAGCCCCTCTACCCCTATTCTTACTATTTATGCCTTTTGTATGCCTTCGCAACCGATGATGTGAAATGACAAGTTAAGAGGCATATTTGGGGTTCCTTTGGGTTCCTTATTCGCCGTGTCATGTCTAGGCCCTAGGATTACGTAGGGACAAACTTGGTATCAGAAAACTAGGTTGATAGATCCTCAGAGTCCAACACATCGCATCAATTAGATCCTATTCATGGTTGTGATGTGCTCCATGACAATGAACAGGAGGCTATAACATGTTTTAGGAAATGTTTGCCTTCTTCATGTTCTAATTCATGCTATAGAGTTGTGGCAATTTTTCCCCCTAGCTATTGTTCTTTGCTATGCTAGATCATGCCTAATACTCGAGGAAGCAGCGCCCAAACTCTTGAGGAGTAACCTACCAATGGTGAGCTCTAGGATTCTCTCACTATGCTTGCCCAAGTTATGGCCAACCAAGTCAACCAAGGGTCCTAAGCCCCTCATGCTACTACCTGGGAGCTAGGGTAAGAGAATTAATGAGGATGAATCCTCCGATGTTCTATGGATCAAAGGTGGATGAAGATTCATTGATGAGGGTTATAAGATCTTTAATATCATGGGTGTTGGGCCAAATGAAAAGGTAGAGTTGGCGGCATACCAACTCAAAGGGGTAGCACAAATATGGTATGACCAAGGGAAGGGGGAGAATGGAATTGGTAATGTGGTGATTTGGGAGGAGTTTAAATTGGGTTTCCTTAAACGGTTTTTCCCTCTTAATATTAGGGAAGCTAAGTTGGTGGAGTTTATGAACATAAAACAAGGTGCTATGAGTGTTGGGGAGTATTCCCTCAAGTTTAATCAACTTTTATAGTATGCTCCTCATTTGGTAGCCGATCCTAGATCTAGGATCAATAAGTTCGTGCTGGAAGTCTCCGACTTAGTAAGTGAAGAATGGCGGTCTGCCATACTAATTAGTGACATGGACTTTTCTTAGTTGATGACCTATGCCGAGCAAATGAAAGAGGAAAACTTTAGGAAAAGAAGGTGGTATGAGGCTAAGAGGGCCCAATTTGAGGGTAAATTCCAAAAGGGTGATATATTTCGTAAAGGCTAAGGGTATTCTCATGTTCCTAGGCCTTAAGACGTTTGTGGAGTGGTTCCTATTGATGCATGCCCTAAATATGGAAGGAGCCATGGAGGCACATTTTTAAGAGGCTCTAATGCATGCTATGAATGTGGGGAACTTGGTCACACGAAGGTGGATTGTCCAAGAAATAGTGGCAAAGGCCAGAGTACAAATGCGATTCCATTGGGTAGAGGCGGTCCTCAAGGTGTTTCCCTAAGGCATAATCGGTTTTATGCTCTATATGGGAGATGAGAGGTTGGTGAGGTTCCATATTTTCTTACCGGTAAGTTGAAAATCTTTGACTCTGATATATATGCTTTGATTGATCCAGGTGACACTCTTTTTTTGTTACCCTGTTTGTTGCTGAAAAGATCCATGTTGACTCTGAGTTATTGCATGAGTCATATGAAGTGCCTACTCCTATCGGTGCCTCTATTATTGCTAGGAAAATTTATAGAAGTTTTCCTATTTGTAGTTTGCATAAGTTGTTGCCTTGTGATCTTGATGAATTAGACATGATACATTTTGATGTCATTCTTGGGATGGATTGATCCCATGTCTACTATGCTTCTATTAATTGTAGGACCCATAGGGTCAAGTTTCAATTTCAAATGAACTCATCCTTGAGTGGAAAAGTCAACATGTGTGGTCAAGGATAGATTTATTTCTTGCATCAAAAGCCCGTAAGTTGATCTTTAAGGGGTGTCTTTACCATCTAATGAGGGTTAAAGATGTGAAGTCCAAAGTCCCTTTCAAAGAGTAGGTTCGGGTTATAAATGAGTTTCTTGATGTATTCCCAAATGACCTTCCCTGTATCCCTCCCGAAAGAGAGATAGATTTTTGCATGGATCTCCTTCTCGACACTCAACCTATCTCCATTCCCCCTTAACATATGGCCTCAGCGGAGTTGAAGGAGTTAAAGTAACAATTGAAAAAGTTTTTGGAGAAGGGATTATTAGGCCTAGCCAATCACCTTGGGGTGCTCTAGTGTTGTTTGTGAAGAAGAAGGATGGGTCACTTAGAATGTGCATTGACTACCGATAAATCAATAGGGTCACCATCAAGAATAGGTATCCTCTTCCAAGGATTGGTGACTTGTTTGACCGATTGCAAGGGCCTAGCTTATTCTCTAAAATTGATCTTCAATCCGGTATCGTCAAGTAAGGGTGAGCGACTGTGATATTCCCAAGATGGCCTTCCAAACTAGATTTAGGCATTATGAGTTTGTTGTGATGTCTTTCGGGTTGACTAATGCAACGGCCATCTTCATGGACCTAATGAATAGGGTCTTCAATCCGTACCTTAATTCTTTTGTTGTGGTCTTCATTGATGATATATTGGTCTATTCACACAGTAGGGAGGAGCACATGGGTCATTTGAGGGTTGTGTTGCAAACATTGAGGGAGGAGAAATTGTATGCCAAATATGAAAATTGTGACTTTTCATTGAAGAAGGTTTAATTCTTGTGTCACGTGGTGTCGGGTAATGGTATTAAGGTGGATCCTAAGAAGACCAATGTGATTAAAAATTGGCCTAGACCATTGACCCCGTCAGATATTAGGAGCTTCTTGGGCCTAGTGGGGTATTATAGAAAGTTTGTGAATGGGTTCTCCTCCATTGCTTCCCCTATGATAAAATTGACTCAAAAGAAAGTTAAGTTTGTGTGGATCAATGAGCATGAGAGAAGCTTCCAAACATTGAAAGAAAAGCTTGTGTCTGTTCCTATATTGTCACTACCAGAAGGGCTTGAGGGATTTATGCTGTACTGTGATGCTTCCCAAGTTGGTTGGGGTTGTGTGTTCATGCAAAATTGTGAGTTCATAGCTTATGCATCAAGACAACATAAGGTACATGAAAGGAACTTCCCTACCCTTGATCTAGAGTTAGCCGCAGTTGTGTTTGCATTAAAGATTTGGCGTCACTACTTATATGGGGTGTATGTGGATGTGTTCACGGATAATAAGAGCCTGCAATATTTCTTCACTCAAAAAGACCTCAACTTGAGGCAAAGAAAATGGTAAGAACTTCTTAAAGATTATGATATGAGGGTGCACTATCATTCGGGTAAGGAAATTATTGTGGCGGATACCTTGAGTAGGGTGTCTATGGGTAGCCTAGCTCATATTGAAGGTGGTGACAAAGAAATAGCTAAGGAGGTACATCAATTGGCTAGATTGGGGGTTAGGTTGGAAGAGGTTGGTGATGATGGTATTGTTGTTGTTGATGGGTCTACGTCTTCATTGGTTGATGAGGTGATAGAAAAACAGGATCTTCACTCCTCCTTGGTTGAATTAAAGACCTGGGTGAAAGAGGGCAAAGTAGAGGTTTTCTCCGAAGGGGAGATGGGGCCCTTTGGTACCAAGGTAGGTTGTGTGTGCCTTGTGTTGATGGTTTGAGGGAGAAGATCCTTGATGAGGCCTATAATTCTTCTTATTCTATCCACCCTGGTTCCACCAAAATATATAGAGACTTGAGGGATGTGTATTAGTGGGGAGGCATGAAGAGGAACATTGCCAAATTTGTTTCTGTTTCCATAATTGTCAGCAAGTTAAAGTCGAGCATCAAAGGTCGGCTAGCCTAAACCAACACATAGAGATTCCTACTTGGAAGTGGGAGGTGATTAATATGAATTTTGTGGTTGGGTTGCCCAAGTCTAGAAAGGGTTTTGATTTCATTTCGGTTGTGGTTGATAAGATGACAAAATCTACTCACTTTCTGCCAGTTAAGACTACATATGGGGCTTAAGAGTATTAAAGGTTGTTAATCCATAAGTTAGTGAGGTTACATGGGGTTCCTTTGTCCAACATATCGAATCATGGTGTACAATTCACTTCAAACTTTTGAAGGTCTTCTCAACGGCGTCTTAGAACAAAAGCTCACCTTAGTATGGCCTTTCACCCCCAAATAGATAGCCAAGCTGAAAGAACCAATCAAATACTTAAGGATATGCTTAGGGCTTTTCTCTTCGTGCTTAAGGGGAGTTAGGATGATCATCTCCCATTGATTGAGTTTGCCTACAACAATAGCTATCACTCTAGCATTGGTATGGCTCCTTTTGAGGCTCTTTATGGGAGACATCGTAGATCACTGGTTGGTTGGTTTAAGGTTGAAGAGGTGGCTTTATTGGGACCATATCTGGTTGTTGAGGCTCTTGAGAAGGTTAGTATGATTAGAGAAAAATTAAAGACGGCCCAAAGTTGTCAAAAATCCCATGCCGATGTGAGAAGAAGAGACCTTGAATTCAAAGTGGGTGATTGGGTTTATTTGAAAGTTTCTCCAATGAAATGTGTGGTCCATTTTGTTAAAAGGGGAAGTTGAGTCCAAGATATGTTGGTCCTTATGAGATCTTAAGGATAGTTGTAAAGGTAGCTTATCAATTGAAGTTGCCCAGTGAAATGAATTTGGTTCATCCGGCGTTCCATGTCTCTATGTTGAGAAAATATGTTGGTGATCCTAATGCTATTGTGCCTCTTGATGTTTTAGGTGTTTTTGAGGATAACTTTACTTATGAGGAGACTCCATTTCAGATTTTGGATAGGCAAGTAAAGAGATTGAGGAACAAAGAGGTGGCATCAGTTAAGGTCCTTTGGAGGAACCAACAAGTCGAAAGTGCTATATGAGAGGCCGAAGTGGACTTGCAAAAGTGGTATCCTTATATTTTCCACTCTACTCAAAACTAAGGTACTAATTCTATGTCCTCTATGTGGTTTCAAGTCTTGTATTTCAGGCCCTATGTCATTTATATGCATTCATGTTTAAGTTGGCAAGTTTATGATGATTTTACACTTATGTTGAGATTTTGAGAATGGTGTTTTAAATGTAATGTTGTATTCTTATTGAGGATGATTTGTTTATGATCACTCTTGTCTTATACGTCTCTTTTGCATTTGTGTACGAATGTTCCCAAGGGGGAGATATTGAAACAACCCCAAAAAGTGCCCGAAAATATGTCTCAGAATGCCCGAAATTTTAAATTTCATATATCTCAAAATCCATCCGCAAAATCAAAAATTTGACTTCATACTCTTGTTCAGGGAGACAAAATTAGGGGGCAAGGGTCTAACCCCGATTTAAGAGCGAAATATTAGCTATTATAAAATTTCAAGAATGGAATTTGCAGTGAGAAATCCGCATTACCCATGCGACGCGCACCATTGTAAAAAGGTGCATGTTTTTTTTAGTTGGTCCAATACTTCTAAGTATTGGTCCTAAGTGTTCCCAAACGTTTTTGTATCTATTAATAGCCATGTTTAACCCTCTTATCATCCTAAATATTCCCCAATACTCACTTACACACTTAGCCATATTTTCACTCCCAAATTCAAGTCTCAAACCCTAATCCAGAACTAAGGTTTTCCTTCAAGATTCTTCTTCAAACGTCAAGTCTTCATCTCCAATCTTCACCAACTTCATCTCCAAGCTAAGGTATGCGGGTTCTTTCATGGGTTCCTTTTACCCATGATACGCAAGCCTCCTTTTACTCGAATTGCATGATTTATAGTTGATTTTCATATAAGTCTTGCTTATTATGAAATTCACTGCACACTATGTTAAAGCTATATGAAATTGTAACTATTTTGCTATGTTTTGAGCGATAATTCTTTGACTTATTGTAAGATTTGAGGAGGAATTTTAAAGTATGTTTCTTGAGGGTGTTGCAAGGTGTTGATTGATGCTTTTACAATAGACTTTCTTACATGATTTCATCTCTATATTTCATGATTTTATACTAGTATTACACTCTCTAAGTGCTTGATAAAATGTTCGGATGTGGTTTCTTGAGTAGTTAAAGGTACAAAGCATGAGATATGATATGATTGATGTTATGATCATGAAAGGATAATATGTATATGATATATAAAGGAGAATATGTATATGATATTATCTGTACAAAGTGTTGCATTAGATCATGCTTGATCCCAGGGGAACTAAGAACCCGGATAACCTTGTCGAGGGGTTTGTACCTTGATAACTACAGCAGGGGTTTGCACTCATCAACCATATGAGGGGCTTGTACTTTTCCATCAGGGTGATTTGATGAGATTATCATCAACCATGTGAGGGATTTTTACCACACCACCAGAGTGATGGGGTGAAACTATCTTCAACCAACCAAAGGGTTTATACTTTGGAAATATAGCTTGGTCTCTTCTATACCTGTGATATCTTATATAAGCATGAGCTACTAAAGCATGTTTTACTTATGCATTGATCATACATCACATATTGTTATATTATTCCTATTGCCTATTGGTATGCAATTTGTCTATGACGCCTAATTCTTGTTGAAATGCATCCTACATACTTAGTACAATTCAAACGTACTAATACATACTCTTGCTTACATAATTTCACCATGTAGGAACCAGTGCCCCAGTTGACATCCTCCTCCTCCACGTGGCTAGTTCGATACTACTCAAGCTAGTTGGTGAGTCCTCCACTTTGGGGACCTTAGTCTATGTTTTTCTTATTATGTATTGAGATATTCACCTTTATGTTATATTTTGACTATGAGGGTGAGGCCAGTTTCTTTGTCTTGGTGCCGCTTTTATCTATGTATTAGAGGTATTAGTTGGACATGTTATGTATCTATGATATGAGCCTCGACCCTTTGTCTCTTTATCATGATGTTGTGCGAGCTTTCTCTTAGCCCCTCTACCCTCATTCTTACTCTTTATGTCTTTTATATGCCTTCGCGACTGATGATGTGAAATGACAAGCTAATAGGCTTGTTTAGGGATCCTTCGGGTTTCTCATTCGCTGTGTCACGTCTAGGCCTAGGCTTGGGTCGTGACAATAACCCAGATTGATGGCGATGTAAGTAAATTAAGTACCCCATGAGTGTTTCTTGAAGGACTTTTCATAAATTCTAATCTATTCATATAAAATCTTGCATAAGTCACTGTTTTTATGATTTAGTTACTTGAATTTCATGACTTTACCTTACTACGTGAACCCTAGCATAATTTCTTATTATTTTAACATATTTCACTTACATGAGCATGCATGAGCATAATTTGAGCATGAAGAGTCTATGGAATCCCTGAATGTTTAAACTCTATATTTGTTCTCCTAAATGCTATGAGATAGAACTGTGCATGATTGAGTTCTGATAAGTCAAGAATGGAACCTAAAAATGATATAACCAAAGGATTGATAGTTGATGTGATGAGTTGAGTTGATAAATGTCCAATGAGACTAGATGAATGAGCTAACAATAGAGTTGGTGTCTTATGAGCATATTGAGTCTTGGAAGGAGTATTGAGCACCGAATTGAGTAAGAGTAAGTCCAACTTAAACTCAATAACTATGTAGATGGCGTAGGAGAGGATTAACCACAAAATCGGATGTTTCCTATTGTTTCAAAATGAGGACTTGATGTTACTGATTTTAGATCCATTGATGGGATGTCCTATACCCTTGGTAGGGTATTGGATGGATCTGGATATGCCATTGCTTCGTTGTATCATCACCGACTCATAAGTGATGGCTATTGGTTAGAGAAACTCCCAAATATGTTTTGATAGTACTCTCAGTGGATGGGATGTAGATGATGGATGAGTTATCATTTTCTAAATTGCATTCTTACTTTAGACTCTTGTCATGATGATTGAGTTTCCCATTCTTGAGTTGAGTTATTTGAGATGATATTATCATTCCTTTACATGTTTCTTTGTGGCTTTTTTACATGCTCGTACATTCTATGTACCGATGTTCGATTGGGCGTACATCATTTTATGATGTAGAGATAGGTACTAGAGGTCATCAACAGGTGCCCTATTGAGGGCATAATTACGTTCAATTGATTGGTGAGGCCTCCCCTACATTCGAAGGACATTTTGTTTATTTTCTAGCTTTGAATTTAGACTTATTTCATATTACTTAGAGGTAGTCATGGATGTATCATTTGGACCATTGTTCAGAGGATTTAGAGGCTTCATAGACTAGACTGTTGAGTTGTGATTGGGTGTTATATTGGCTAGTTTTCGTTCATACTAATCTTACGTAGTTTATGGATGATATGATTGGCCTATGGCCTTTATTTATAGATTGCCATTTCCTTTCTTTACGTATTCTTATACACTGATGTCTTTCACATGTATAATGTGATGAACGAATGTGATGAGGTGTCACAACGCAAGCCTAGGGCCTAGACGTGACATGGCGAATGGGGAACCTGAAGAAACCCAAAACAAGCCTCTTAACTTGTCATTACATATCATTGGTCGCGGAAGCACATAAATAACATAAAGCGTAAGAATATGGCAAAAGGGACTAAGGGGAAAGTATGCTTAAACATCATCATCAAGAGATAAAAGTCAGAACTCATATCATAGATACATATCATGTCCAATAAACAACTCTAATACATAGATAAGAACAGGGGAAAAGACAAGCAACCGGGCTCACCCTCGTAGTCGAAATAGAACATAAGGAAGAATGTCTCAGTACATAATAAGAGCAACATAGACTAAGGTCCCCGAAGTAGAGGACTCACCAATAAGCTTGAGCAGTACCGATCTAGCCACGTGGAGGAGGAGATCAATTTGGGCACCGGCTCCTACATGGTGAAATCATTAGGCAAGAGTATGCGTAGTACGTTTGAATGTACTAAGTATGTAGGATGCAGTACAACAAGAGATAGGAAACTTAATCAAAATGCATAACAATAGGCAACAGGCATAATATATCAATATGGAATTATGATCAATGCATAAGTAAAACATGCTTAAGTAACTCAAGTTCATATAGGATATCCAATGTGTAGAAGAGACCAAGCTAGATATCTAAAGTACAAACCCCTTCGTTGATTGGTGATGGGTTCACTCCATCACCCTGGTGGTGTGGTACAAACCCCTTACATGGTTTATGATAATTTCACCATATCATCCTGGTGGTTAAGTACAAACCCCTCACATGGTGGATGAGTACAAACCCCCACCTCGATTATCAAGGTACAAACCCTTCGATAAGGTTTTTCGGGCTCTTAGTCCCCCCGGATCGGGCATGGTCTAATGCAACACTTTATATAGATTATATTATATATATATATATATATATATATATATATATAAGCTTGTTTCATCATCATAACATCAATCATATCATATCTCATTCTTTGGACCTTCAATTCCTTAGGAAACCACATCCCGACATTTTATTAAACACTTAGAGAGTGTGTAATACTAGTATAAAATCATGAATTATAGAGATAAAATCATGCAAGAAAATCCATTGTAGAACTATCAATCAACACCTTACAATACCTTCAAGCAATATACATCAAGACCCCTCATCAAATCTCACAATAGATCCAAGGTTTATAGCTCAAAACATAGCAAAACAGTCACAACATTACATAGCTTTAACATAGTTCATAGACATGTCCATACTAGTACAACCAACTGAAAAATCACCTTCAAATCATGCAAATTGAGTAGAAAGGAGGTTAGGGAACCATGGGTGGAAGAACCCAATGGTTATAACCTACATACCTTATATTTGAGGAAGCTCTTGATGAAGTTTGAATATGGAGACTTGAAGCTTGAAGGAAATCCTCAATTCCAGATGAGGGTCTTGAGATTTGAATTTGGGAGTGAAAAATATGGCTAAGTGTTTGAGAGGATATCGGGGAATACTTAGGATGAAATAAGAGTGAAATATGGCTAAGTATAGGTAAAAACACATTTAGGAACACTTGGGCCCAAGGCCCAAAAGCCTTGAATCGAGATAAAAATCCCTAACAACAAAATACATAGGTCCACATCTGGTCCGTGATGTGAACCTATCCCGGAGGCCAAATTAATAAATGTCCGCGATAGCTGCACGTCGCGGCACTATCGCGGATCGATTTTGGATAAGAAAAATTATGAAAAATGAAATTGCTAACCGTTTGCTCTTAAATCAGGGTTACATCCTTTTCCCCCAGATTTTAACCCCCTGAAAAAGAATATGAAGTCAGATTTTTGATATCGCATATGGATTTTGAGATATATGGAATTTAAAATTTTGGGCATCCCAAGGTACATTTTCGGGTACTTTTTGGAGTCGTTTCAATATCTCCCCCTTGGGAACATTCGTCCCCGAATATAAAAGAGACGTACAAAACAAGCATGATCATAAACAAATCAGCTCAACAAGAATGCAACATTACATCTAAAATACTATTTCAAAATCTCAACATAAGTGTAAAATCATCATAATTTACCAACTTAAATATGAATGCATATAAATGACGTAGGGGCTGAAACATAAGACTTGAAATCACATAAGGGACTTAGAGTTAGTGCCTTAGGCTTGAGTGGAGTGGAAGAGATAAGGATACCGCTTTTTTATGTCAACTTTAACCTCCATGTAGCACTTTCGTCTTGTTGGTTCCTGAAAAGGACCTTAACGGATGCCACCTCCGTTTTCCTCAATCTCTCTCTTGCCTATCAAAAATCTAAACCAGAGTCTCTTCAAAAGTCAAGTTATCCTCAACAACACCCACAACATCAAGTGGAACAATTGCATTAGGATCACCAACATATTTTCTCCACAAAGAGACATGGAACACCGAATGAGCCAAATTCATTTCACTAGGCAATTTCAACTCATAAGCTACCTTGCCAATCCAGTTTTATCACCTCATAAGGAACAACATATCTTGGACTCAACTTTCCTTTTTTACCAAAACAGACCACACCTTTCATTGGAGAAACTTTCAAATAAATTCGATCACCCACTTTGAATTCAAGGTCTCTTCTTCTCACATTGGCGTAGGATTTTTGAAAACTTTGAGCTATTTTCAACCTTTCCCTAATCATCCTAACCTTCTCAAGAGCCTCCATAACTAGATCTGGTCCCAATAAAGCCACCTCTCAAACTTCAAACCAACTAATCAGTGATCTACAACATCTCCCATAAAGAGCCTCAAAAGGAGCCATATCGATGCTAGAGTGATAGCTATTGTTGTAGGCAAATTCAATCAAAGGAAGATGGGCATCCCAACTACCCGTTAAGTCCAATAAATATGCCTAAGCATATCTTCAAGGGTTTTAATTGTCCTTTCGTCTTGGCCATCTATTTGAGGGTGGAAGGTCATACTAAGGTGAACTTTTGTACCAAGACCCCTTTGAAAAGACCTCCAAAAGTGTGAAGTGAATCGTGCATCATGATCTGATATGATTGACAAATAAACCCATGTAACCTCACTAACTCATGGATGTACAACCTTACATATTCTTCAGCCCTATATATGGTCTTAACCGATAGAAAGTAAGCCGATTTCGTCATTCTATCAACCACAACCCAAATGGACTCAAAACATTTTCTAATCCTGGGCAACTCCACCAGAAAATTCATATTAATCACCTCCCACTTCAAAGAGGGAATCTCTATGTCTTGGGTTAGTCCACTCGGCCTTTGATGTTTGGCTTTGACTTGTTGACAACTATGGCAAACGGAAATGAATTTGGCAATGTCCCTCTTCATGCCTCCCCACCAATATACATCCATCAAGTCTCTATACATTTTGGTGGAACCAGGGTGGATAGAATAAGAAGAATTATGGGCCTCATCAATGATCTTCTCCCGCAAACAATCAACACAAGGCACACACAACCTACCTTGATACCTAAGGACCCCATCTCCCCCTTGGGAGAAAACGTCTACTTTGCCCCAATCTAGACAATTGATGCACCTCCCTAGCCATTTCCATATCACCACCATTGACATGAGCTAGGCTACCCATAGACACCCTACTAAAAGCATCTGCCACCATATTTGCCTTACTTGGATGATAATACACACTCATGTCATAGTCTTTAAGAAGTTCTAACCATCCCCTTTGCCTCAAGTTAAGATCTTTTTGAGTGAAGACATATTGGAGGCTCTTATGATTGGTGAACACATCCAAATGCACCCTGTACAAGTAGTGATGCCAAATATTTAATGCAAACACAATGGCAGCTAACTAGATCATGGTTCGGATAGTTCCCTTCATGTACCTTGAGTTGTCTAGAAGCATAAGCTATGACCTTCCCATTTTGAATCAACAAACAACCCAAACTGACCCGAGAAGCATCATAATACACCACAAATCCCTGAAGCCCATCCGGTGGTGACAATATAGGAGCGGACAAAAGCTTTTCTTTCAATGTTTGGAAACTTCTCTCATACTCATCGGTCCACACAAACTTAACCTTCTTTTGAGTCAATTTTTTCATAGGGGAAGCAATGGAGGAGAACCCATTCACAAACCTTTTATAGTAACCCGCTAGGCCCAAGAAGCTCCTAATATTTGAAGGGGTCAATGGTCTAGGCCATTTTCTAATCACATCGATTTTCTTAGGATCCACCTTAATACCATCCCCCAAAACCACATGACCCAAGAATGCAACCTCCTTCAACCAAAATTCACGCTTGTCATATTTGGCATACAATTTCTCCCTCCTCAATCTTTGCAACACAACCCTCAAATGCCTCATATACTCCTTCCTACTATGTGAATAGATCAATATATCATCAATGAATACCACAACAAAGGAATCAAGATAGGGTTTGAAGAACCTATTCATTAGGTCTATGAAGATAGTTAGTGCATTGGTCAACCCAAATGACATCACAACAAACTTATAATGCCCATGTCTAGTCTAGAAATCCGTCTTGCGAATATCACATTTCCTCACCCTTACTTGATGATACCCAGACCGAAGTTCAATCTTAGAGAAATAGCTAGCCCCATGCAATTGGTCAAACAAATCATCAATTCTATGAAGAGGATGCCTATTCTTTATAATGACCTTATTAAGTTATCGGTAATCAATACACATTCTAAGTGACCTATCGTTCTTCTTCACAAACAACACCGGAGTACCCCAAAGTGATTGGCTAGGCCTAATAAATCGTTCCTCCAATAAATCTTTCAATTGTTCCTTTAACTCCTTCAACTCCATCGGGGCCATGAGATAGGTTGAGTTTCGGGGAGAAGGTCTAAACTAAAATCTATTTCCCTTTCGGGAAGAACACCGGGAAGGTCATTTGGCAAGACATCAAGAAACTTATTTACAACTGAAACTGACTCTATGGAAGGGACTTTAGATTGAACATCCCTAACCCTCACGGGATGGTAACTACACCGCTTACAGACCAACTTACGGGCTTTAATGCAAGAAATGAATCCACCCTTGACCACCACATCTTGACTTTCCCACTTAAGGATGGGTTCATTAGGGAATTGAAACTTGACCCTATGGGTTCTACAATCAATAGAAGCATAATAAGCATGCAACTATTTCCATCCCAAGAATGACATCAAAATCTATCAAGTTTAATTCAACAAAATCACAAGGCAACAACTTACGAAAAATGCAAATAGGACAACTTCTATAAATTTTCCAAGCAACAATAGGGGCACCAATCGGAGTAAACACTTCATATAACTCAAGCAACAATTTTGGGTCAACATGGAACATTTTAGCAACAAAAAGGGTAACAAAGGAAAGAGTGGCACCAAGATCAATCAAATCATATACATCAAAGTCAAAGATTTTCAATATGCCAGTAATAACATCGAGAAACTCACCAACATCTTGCCTCCCATGTAGAGCATAAAATCAATGATTGTGCCTTGGGGCACCACCTTAAAGACCACCTCTACCCAATGGAACTGAATTTGCACCCCAGTTTTTGCCATGGTTTCTTGGAAAATCCCCCTTATTGTGATCAAGTTCCCCACATTCATAGCATGTATTAGAGCCTCTTAAAAATGGGCCTCCATGGCTCCTTCCATATTTAGGGAATGCATCAATAGGAATCACTCCACTAACTCCTTGAGGACTAGGGAAGTCATTGGCAAACAACCTATTAGTAGTATAAGAAGACACTTGGCCTTGATGAAATCTAGCACCCTTTTGAAATTTACCCTCAAATCGGGCCCTCTTGGCCTCATGCCCCCTTCTTTTCCTCAGTTTCTCCTCCTCCATTTGCTCGGTGCAGGTCATCAACTGAGATAATTCCATCTCACTAATTATCATGGAGGACCGGAATTCTTCACTTACCAAGTCAGAGACTCCCAGCACGAATTTATTCATCCTAGATCTAGGATCGACCACCAAATGAGGAGCATACTTTAGAAGTTGATTAACCTTGAGGGCATACTCCCTCACACTCACAGCACCTTGTTTCAAGTTCATAAACTCCACCAACTTAGATTCCCTAAGCTTAAGAGGGAAAAATCGATTAAGGAAAGCCAATTTGAACTCCTCCCAAAGCACCACATTACCAATTCACTTCTCACCCTTCCATTGATCATATCATATTTGGGCTACCCCTTTAAGTTGGTACGCCCCCAACTCTATTTTTTCATTTGTCCTAACACCCACTTCAGCCACCTTTGACCTATAGAACACCGGAGGATTCATCCTCATGAAGTCCCTTACCTTAGCTTCGGGGGTAGTAGCATGAAGGTCTTGGGACCCGTGATTGACTTGGTTGGCCACAACTTGGGCAAGCATAGTGAGAGCATCCCGGAGCTCACCATTGATAGGTTGCTCCTCGTGAGTTTGGGCCCCTTTTCCTTGAGTGTTTGGCATGATCTAGCATAACAAAGAACAATCATTAGGGGGAAAACTCACTACAACTTTATAGCATGACTTATAACATGAAGAAGGAAAATATTTCCTAAAACGCCTCATAGCCTCCTATTCATAGTCATGGCACTCTTCACAACCATGAATAGAACACTAATTGACGTGGTGTGTTGGACTCCGAGGATCTATCAACCTAGTGCTATGATACCAAGTTTGTCACAACCCAAGCCGAGGGACTAGATGTGACACGGCAAAACGGGAACCTGAAGGAACCCCAAACAAGCCTCTTAACTTGTCATTATACATCATAGGTCGTGCAAGCACATAAATGACATAAAGCGTAAGAATAAGGGAAAAATGGACTAAAGGGAAAGTATGTATAAACATCACCATCAGGAGACAATATTCATAGCTTATATCATAAATACATATCATGTCCAACAAACAAATCTATTACATAGATAAGAGCAAGGGAAAAGACAAGCAACCGGGCTCACCCTCATAGTCAAAATAGAACATAAGGAAGAATGTCTCAATACATAATAAGAGCAATATAGACTAAGGTCCCCAAAGTAGAGGATTCACCAAAAAACTTAAGTAGTATCGATCTAGCTACGTGGAGGAGGACGATCAACTTGGGCACTAGTTCCTACATAGTGATATCATGTAAGCAAGAGTATGCGTTAGTACATTTGAAGATAGGCACCTTAATCAAAATGCATAACAATAGGTAATAGGCATAATATATCAATATGGCATGTATGATCAATGCATAAGTAAAACATGCTTAAGTAAATTATGCTCATATAGGATATCATACGTGTAGAAGAGGCCAAGCTAGATTTCTAAAGTACAAAGCCCTTGGTTGGTTGATGATGGTTTCAACCCATCACCCTGGTGGTGTGGTACAAACCCCTCACATGGTTGATGATAATTTCACCTTTTAACCCTTGTGGCAAAGTACAAACCCCTCACATGGTTGATGAGTACAAACTCCCACCTCGGTTTCAAGGTACAAACTCCTCGACAAGGTTATCTAGGCTCTTAGTCCATCTAGTTTGGGCGTGGTCTAATGCAATATTTTATTAGTCCATCTGGTTTGGGCATGGTCTAATGCAATATTTTATATGATTATATCATATGCAGAAGCTTTTTTCATCATCATAACATCAATTATATCATATCTCATGCTTTGGACCTTCAATTCCCCAAGAAACCACATCAGATATTTTATGAAATACTTAGAGGGTGTGTAATACTAGTATAAAATCATGACTTATAGAGATGAAATCATGCAACAAAAACTATCGTAAAACTATTAATCAACACCTTGCAACAACTTCAAGCAATATATATCAGGACTCCTCATCAAATCTTAGAATAAATCCCAGGTTTATAGCTTAAAACATAGCAAAATAGTCACAACTTTACATAGCTTTAACATAGTTCATAGACACGTTCATACTAGTAAGGCCTTTAAATCATGCTAATTGAGTAGAAAGGAGGTTAGGGAACCATAGGTTGAAGAAACCAATAGCTAAAAGCTACATACCTTAGCTTTGAGGAAGCTCTTGATGAAGTTTGAAAATGGAGGCTTGAAGCTTGAAGGAAATCCTTAATTATGGATGAGGGTTTTGAGATTTGAATTTTCGAGTGAAAAATATGGCTAAGTGTTTGAGTGGATATTGGGGAATGTTTAGGATGATATGAGGGTGAAATATGGCTATGTATAGGTAAAAATATATTTGGGAATACTTAGGCCGAGACCCAAAAGTCTTGGACCTAGGTAAAAATCACTGGCAACAAAATACACAGGTCTGCATCTGGTCCGTGATGGACCTATCGTGGAGGCAAAATTAATATATGTTCACAATAATTGTGCGTTGTGGCATTGTCATGTATCGATTCTAGATAAGAAAAACTATGAAAAATGAAATTGCTAACTGTTTTCTCTTAAATCAGGGTTAGACCCTTCACCCTTAATATTAACCCCTTGAACAAGAATATGAAGTCAGATTTTTGATATCGTGCATGGATTTTGAGATATGTGGATTTTAAAATTTCAGACATTCAGAGGCACATTTTCAAGCACTTTTTGGGGTCGTTTCATGAGGCTGAGTGGTTTTCTTAGGGGCTAACAATAGTCTCTAAGTACCATCCCTGCAAGGGTACCCTCTTGGGGCCTAACAAACTTGGTATCAAAGCATAGAGTTCACGAGTCCTAGGGAGTCGATGAAGTCATGTCTAGTAAAGTATTGTTTATGGTTATATTGTGCACCACACTTTATAAGAAGAAGGCTATAGGACATTAGGAATTGTTTTTAACTTTCTTGTACACTGAATTTGTTGTGATAGAGTTCAACTGTATTAAAGTATCTATCTAATTTGTGCGCAACCCGCTTGCAGATCATGTCTCCTAAGCCTACCACCACCCAAATAAATGCTTCAGCTAGCAACACTGAGAATTCCCCACTGGAGGTGCCTCTTTAGATGGAGATGAGAGGTCAGGGTCGATGTGCTGGAGTCATTGGAACTCCCTAGGCACCTACTACTTCGCCTACTCTTACTGCAAAGGTTGATTTCAGGGGAGCTATCATTATGCTCACCCAACTGGTGGTTGCCTAGAGTGGGAATCAGAGTTTACAAGCTCCTAGCTCTAACTCCTAAGAGCCAACTGCTACGACAGGACTTAGAGATTTTCTAAGGATGAACCCATCAGTCTTTATAGGGTCTAAAGTTGAGAAAGACCCCTAGAATTTTATTGATAAGATATAGAAAATGTTGAAAGCCATGCATGCAACAGAAATTGAGAGAGTTAAACTTGCTTCCTATCAACTGAAGAATGTGGCAAATATTTGGTACAATCGGTGTGAAGAGAGCCAATATGAGGATGCTAAGCTTGCCATTTATGATGACTTTGAGAGTGTCATTCTTGATCACTTCTTTCAACGAGAGTTTAGAGAAGTGAAGGTTGAAGAGTTTGTCAACTTGAAGTAGGAGGGAATCACAGTCAAAGAATATAGACTTAAGTTCATACAACTATATAGGTATGCTCCAGAGATGGTCCCTGATATGAGGTCTAAGATGAGAAAGTTTATATCTGGCTTGGTCAATCATGTGAAAAAAGAGTGCAAAGTGACATTGCTGATTCCATACATAGACATCTCAAGGCTTATGGTTTCTACGTAACAACTTGAGGAGGACAAGAAGATGGATAAGGAGGAGCACTTGAGCAAAAAGGCTAAGTCAGCAGGCCATGAGCCTAGCCAGCATAAACAAGGAAAGGGGGACAAGTCCTATTTTCATAATATGTCTTCGAACAATGCACCATCCTCCGCAAGTGCACCAACTCTGAGTAATAGGTATGATCAGAAGTCTCAGGGCTATCAGAATTATGAAGCTCAGGGTTCTCAATCCCAATATAGTGTGACTTAAGGGTTGAGGGGGAAACCACCATGTGGAAGTGTAGTAAACTCCATCTAGGTGAGTGTTGTGAAGGCACAAATGCTTGTTATAGG
Source organism: Solanum clarkiae (assembly GCA_011800125.2). Taxonomy (NCBI): domain Eukaryota; kingdom Viridiplantae; phylum Streptophyta; class Magnoliopsida; order Solanales; family Solanaceae; genus Solanum; species Solanum clarkiae. Next base: position 25,855 of record JAABOM020109801.1, on the reverse strand, counting down.
TGCAGACAGACTGGTCACTTCCAGAATGAGTGTCGAATTAGGAAGAGGGGGTGATAGAGGTAATAAAGCTCAACATTTAGTAGAACCACAGAGAGGTCACATGAAGAATATGGGTGGGGGTACAAACCATCTATATGTGATGGGAAATCGACAAGATCAAGAAGTTGCATCAAATGTTGTCTCAGGTACGCTTCTAGTCTTTTATTATGATGTATATATCTTGCTTGACCTAGGTGCCACTTTATCATTTATAACTCCATATGTGGATACTAAGTTTGAGATTCTTCCTGAATGTTTTCTTGAGCCCTTCAGCATTTCTACTCCTACTAATGAGTCCATTCTTGTTTAAAGGATATATAGAGATTGCATAGTGTTTATCTATCATAGAGATACTTTGGAAGACTTATTTAAGTTAGAGATGATTGACTTGATGTGATTTTTTGCATGGATTGGTTTCACGCCTGTTATGCCTCTATTGATTATATAACCAAAACTGTCAAATTCCAATTTCCAAATGCACCTGTCATAGAGTAGAAGAGTATTTTATTGCACCTAAGGGTAGGTTAGTTTCACACCTTAAGGCTAGAAAGATAATTACTAAAGGATGTATCTATTACCTCATATAAGTTAAGGCTAATAATGTAGAGCCTCCATCTTTTGTGTCAGTTCTAGTTTTCAGTGATTTCCCTAATGTCTTCCCTGATGATTTGGCCAGAGTCCCTTATGATAGGGAGATTTACTTTAGGATCAATGTTCTCCTTGATACTCAGGTATCTCTATTCCACAATATAGAATGACTCCTACTGAGTTGAAAGAACTAAAAGAGTAATTGAAAGATCTCTTGGACAAGGGATTTATTAGGCCGAGTGTCTCTCCATGGGGTGCTCCAATCCTAATTGATAGATGGCTCCCTAAGGATGTGTATAGATTATCGCCAGGTGAATAAGTTGACCATTAAGAACAAATATCTCCTTCCGAGGATTACTGACTTATTTGTCCAACTTCAGGTTTCCACTATTTTCTCCAAGATAAACCTCAGATCAGGCTATCACCAGTTAAAAGTGAGAGAATATGACATCCCTAAGATGGCTTTTCAAACCCAATATGGTCACTTTGATTTTTTGTAATGTCCTTTGAATTGACCAATGCTCCTGCCACTTTCATGGACTTGATGAACAGAGTATTCAGACAGTACCTTGATATGTTCGCGATTATGTTCATTGATGATATTTTGGTGTACTCCAAAGATGAATAAGAGCATTCTTGTCACCTCCGAATTATTCTTCAGACCCTCAGAGGTAAGCCTTATTTTCAAAATATGAGTTCTACCTTAAATAAGTATCATTCTTGAGACATATTTTCTCGGGTGATGTTATACGAGTGGAAATGTAGAAGACTGAGGCATTTAATAACTAGACTAGACCCACCTCTCCAACTAACATAAGGAGTTTTCTGGGTTGGCTGGTTACTACTGCAGATTTTTTGAGGGATTCTCTTTTTTATCCTCACCATTGACTAAGTTGACCCAAAAGAAAGCTAAGTTTCAATGGTCTAATGAGTGTGAGAAGAGTTTTTCAGGAACTGAAAACCAAATTAATGACTAGGAGGTAAGGTTACAGCCAATGCTTAGATTTATGCTAAAGCACTCTCTCAATACGTAGAAGCAAGGTTTGAAGAGAGAAAAGAGCTAGGGTTGTAAGGAAAACTTGAGAATTCTTCCAAGCTATTTGAAGGTTCAAAACTTCAAGGTATGTAAGGCTAAGTAAAACATAGATTCTGTTCTTCCATGTGCCCCACAACCCAGATTGATGGTAATGTACGTAAATTGAGTTCCCATGAATGTTTCTTGAACATTTTTTCTTAAAATCTAATGTATTCCTATAAAATCTTACATGAATTACTGTTTTTATGATTTAATTACTTGAATTTCATGACTTAAACTTGCTACATGAACCCTAACATAATTTCTTATTATTCTCACATATTTTACTTACATGAGCATGCATGAGCAAAATTTGAACATGAAGAGTCAATGGAATCCCTAAATGTTTTAATTATACATTTGTTTCCCTAAATGCTATGAGATAGAATGGTGCATGATTGAGTCTTGATGAGTTAAGCACTAAACCTAAAAATGATATAACCAAAGGGTTCATAGTTGATGTAATTAGTTGAGCTGATTAATATCCAATGAGACTAGATGAATTGTTCACCATAAAGTTGATGTCTTATGAGCATATTGAATCTTGAGAGAAGTATTAAGCATCAAATTGAGTAAGAGTAAGTCCAACTCGAACTCAATAAATATTTAGCCGGCATAGGAGAGGATTGACCGTAAAATTGGGTGTCTCCTATTGTCCCGAAATGATGACTTGATGTTACTAAGTTTGTATCAATTGATGGGATGTCCTATACTCTCGATAGGGTATTAGATCAATGCGGCAATGACATCGCTTCATTGAATCATCACCGCCTCATAGGTGATGGTTGTCGATTAAAGAAACTCCTAAATAGGCCTTAATAATACTCTAAGTGGATGGGACATAGATGATGGATGAGTAGTCATTGTGTAAATTGCATTCTTACCATAAACTCTTGATATGATGATTAAGTTTCCTATTTCTTGAGTTGAGCTATTTGAGTTGATGTTATCCTTCCTTTACATGTTTCTTTTTGGCCATTTTAAATGCTCATACATTCCACCTACTGACGTCTAATTGGGCTTGCATCTTTTCATAATGTAGAGAAAGGTACTAGAGGTCATCAACAAGTGCCCGATTTCGGAGGACAGCGTATTTCTTTTCTAGCTTTGAGTTTACACTTATTTCATTTTACTTAGAGGAAGTCATGGTTCTATCATTGGCACCATTATTCTGATGTTTTAGAGGTTTCATAGACTAGACTGTTGAGTTGTGATTGGATGTTATGTTGGCTAGTTTTCTTTCACACTAGTCTTGTTTAGTTTATGGATGAGATAGTTGGCCTCTAACTTTATTTATAGATTGTCATTTCCTATCTTTATATATTCTTATATACCAATGTCTTCTGCTTTTATAATGTGATTGAACGAATTTGATGAGGCCGAGTGGTTCGATTGGGGGGGCTAGCAATAGTCCCTGAGTGCCGACCACGACAAGAGTACCCTCCCAGGGCATGACATGACCAACTTTCCTAGACTTGTAAAATACTCTCCCAGACTTGATTTTACTTGAGAACATTATGGGGGTTGACTCGGAACTCATCCATATTATAAATTGGAGTTCAAGTGGACTCGAGTGGCGTCATGAAGTCTCTGATAAGACTTTCCATCTCAGATGCATCATGTAAGATACACAAAAGAAATATATTAGGACACTATATACTTTAGCAAAATGAGAATAAAAAGAATTACACACAATTAAAATGTAACTATAGCATGCTTTGAAGTAATCTCTTTTGCTTTTCAGGTAATTAAACATAAGATGTCAATATCTCATATAATATCCTAAAAGAATGAATTATTGTAAACCTATTTGTGTGTAGTGGACTGGGACTTAATGCTCTCAATCCTAGATCTACTCGCTAACTCTGATCCATTATGAACTCCAAATACAAGTATTTGTAGAGCAAAATTAAGGTTCTTGATTTATTGAGAAGGAATCCCAATTTCACATCCACAAAGAAAAGTCTTCAAATCTGAACGTTTTGCATCCTCCAGCTAACCTCACATGATGCTAGTCAAAAAAATAAATCTTGAAATTGGAGTGACCAAATCTACAATGGACGGTGAAGGACATCTATTATGTCAAAGATAGACAGCTGATGGAAAGTGAAGTTTTTTCCTTAGGTTTTGATTATGATAGAAGTTGTGCTGAATAATAAATCTAGTAATTTAAACAACCATTTAAGAGGACTATCAATTTTGATCAATCATTTAAATTTAATTTATGAGGACTCATAGGACCATTCAGTTCTATCAACACTATCATCATGCTCATATCACAATCATAATCAAGATTCATCATGTCAAGGCTTTAGATTCAATCCTTACACATAGTCCTTAAATTTTAGTTCAAAATATAATTAGGGATTATAAAATCAAAGGCCTAAATAATTTGTTCAAGAAATAAGTTTATAGAAATCATCAATTATATAATATAAGTAAAATAGGTTAAACATTAAAGAAGCTTTTCAGAAAATACAATTATGAGGACTTCAATTTCATAACAATTCATCCTATCAAATTCCTAGGGAACATAGAAGAAGAAGATCCATACTTCAGTTTAGCCTTACATACCTGGAATAAGACAAACAATCAATCTTGCAAGAATTTGGCGTGAATTCCTTGAACCCTACCCCTTTCTCCTCTCTTTAGCCCTATGTCTTCTGTTAAATTAGTGTAAAAGACATAGAAGATTTTGTCAAGACCCAAGCCTAGGGCCTAGATGTGACAAGGCGAATGGGGAACCCGAAGGGACCCCAAACAAGCCTCTTAACAATCATTACATATCATTAGTCGCGGAAGCAATTAAACAACATAATCATGTACTACTAATCTCAAAGTTAAAAGCTGAATTACGATTTTACCCCTAATATAAACTAAAATGTTGGAAATTTTTTACTTCCTTGAATTAATTCCTAATTAAATATCTGATTTAATAATAATATTTATCATCTATAATCAAGAATAATTATACTTACATTAAACTTAAACAAGTAAATCAAAAAAATATCAAGAAAAATTACTCAACTTTTAGTCTTTCTAACTTTTTCTGTAACTTCAGTCATAAATTTTATATGATTTATGTGGACAAAATATTATTCGTTAATATTATATGTTCCAATTTATCCCTGCCCTACTAAATCAAAATGTTACAAAAAATATTTAATTAATTAAATATGAACAGTAATCATACCATCTTGCTCTTTTAAAAGCTAAATTAATTATATTTTTTTAATTATCCCCTTTTTGTTATAGTTATTGTTTTTTCTCTCCTTTAGTTTACTTAAAACGATGAATTAATTAAGACAAAAAAATCATATTAATTCAATTATATTTAATTACTTAATTCAATTGTTACTCTTAATATCTATAATTCTCATGCTTTTCATATTCATAACTTCTAAAAGTTTAATCTCAATCTTTAAGATTATCTTTTGGTATTCCTTAATTTATCTATATAAATTCATCTTTTCGTTTCATAAGACCCCTAACCAAGGTTATCCTTTTAATCCCATATTTAAAGTAGTGAATGAAGAACCTATATATTCTTGTGCTACTTGATCAATGCTCTAGCTTGAATCGATGAAGATGATTCTTGAATTTTGATTGGTTGTGGGAGAAGCTGCCAACAAAAGCTCCAAAAATTATATACTGATTTTTTTATCTATATTTTTATAATTAAAATTTTAAGAAGTATGTGCATGTTGTACTTTTCCCTTCTCTATTTATTTTTATTTGTTCTCTCTATCAGATATCATTGATTTAATTTTTTTTATCAATTTCTAATTATTGTAAGTCTATATTTTTATTGTGCTTAAATTAGTCATTTGGGATTTTATTGAAAGTTTGCTAACTACTAACCAAAGTTCAAAATTTACGGTCAAATGATTAAAAAAAGTCAATTTTAAATATCAAAATACATCCATCATTTGTTGTTTCTTATCATACTTTTAAATATTAATTTGTAACTGTTGTATTTTAATATTCATTACACATAATTTCATAAAAATTAATTATTCTAAATCTATAAAGCAATATGGGACACAAGTACAACATACATGTCCAGAAACTAGTAAGAGTAGAATTGAGGGAAAAAGGGCTAAAGGGATACTTTCATAATGTAAGCATCAAAACAAGAGAGTCAAGTCTTAATCTATAACATGTCCAACAATACCTCTACTATGTAGATAAGAGCGGGGGCCAAGACAAGCAACCGGACTCGCCCTCATAGTAAATACATACATAAAATAGAGATAGTCTTAGTACATAGCATGAGATCATAGACATTGTCCCTGGAATGAATGACTCACCAACTAGCTTGAGAGAATTCATACTAGCTATGTGAAGGAAGATGCTCGATCAAGTGGGGCTCCAGTTTCTACATGATGACATCATGTAGGCATAGATTATGAGTTAGTAGGTTTGAATGTACTAATATATAGGATGCAATGCAACAAGAGATAAGCAACATAATTGAAATACATAAGAATAGGCAATGAGTAGCATATAACAATATGGCATGCATGGAAGGTGTGTGAACTAAATCATGCTAATATAGAACATAATACATGTTAAGGAAACGACCGTCATTGTAGAATTCATAGTTTATCAAGGTACAAATCCGTTAATTGGTTGGTGGATCGTCGCACCCTACCACCCATGGTGATTGAGGTATAAACCCCTCAACATGGTTATAAAGGTACAAACCCCGTGATTGGTTGGTGGATCGTTGCACCCTACCACCCATGGTGATTGAGGTACAAACCCCTCAACCCGATTATCAAGGTACAAACCCCCTCAACATGGTTATCCGGGATCTTAACCTCCTGAGTAAGGCATGGTCAATTTCCAACACTATATAGGAGAACATCATATACATACATTTCTTTCATCATCATGAAGTCATTCAACTCATAAGACATGCATTTGACCTTCAATTCCTCAAGAAACCATAATCAGACATGTTATCAAACAATTGGTGGGTGTGCAATGCTAGTGTAAAACCATACAATTAAAGAGTGAAACATGCAAAACAATCTTGAGGTAAATCATCCCACAAATACTTGGCAATATCACCATACAATATACATCAAAACCCTTTGTCAAATCTGAAGATAGATGAAAGATTCTTAGCCTAAAACATGCTAAAACAATCACAAATTCATGAAACCCCAACATAGTTTATAGTTATATTCATAATAAGGAAGACCCATAAGTAACTCAACTTAGAATCATGCAATTTAGGGGAAAAGGAATCTTGCGCACCAAGGGTGAGAGGACCCAATGTTTGCAACCCACATAACTTACGTTTGGAGAATTCTTGATGAAGATTGGAAATGGAGAATTGAAGATTGAATGAAATCCCTAAGATACAGATGAGTTTTTGGGACTTGAAATTTTGGGCGAAATATTTCTCTAAGTGTTTGAGTAAGTATTGAGGATTGTTTTGGATGATATGAAGATGAAATATGGTTATGTATAGGTATTTTCATGCATGGAAAAACTTAGGCCCAAGACCCAAAAGTCTTGAACCGAGATAGAAAACTGGCAGCTCACTGGAATTTGCAACTTTGAAAAATGAGTTGCAATTCGTTTGCTCGTAAATCGGGTTAGACCCATTTCACACTCAATATTGTCCCCTGATTAAAAATATAAAGTCAGATTTTTTATATCACACACGGATTCGGTGATATATGGAAATTATGATTCCAGGAACTTCCGAGGTACATTTTTGTCACGCCCAAAGTCCTGTTAGGGCATACTGGCACCCATTTCCAATAAGTCTCGAGAGAACCAACCTGTATCCATGCACTTTCTACACATATTATAAGGGATTTCTATATTTGATATGCCTTTAAGAAAATAAACAGTGATATAGCTAAAAGGAAATGCATATGGCTAGGCCATTGTGGCCACATTGTTTAAAGTACGAGATATGACCACACTTGAATTTACATAGTATACAAAGCGTCTAGGTAAGAAAAAGTATTTGATAAGGGTTGGGACAGGGCCCGCCTCGACTAACTATACAACACAAAAATATAAGCTCTAGACACACAAACCTCCGAAGCAACCAGGAGCTTGGTAACATTAGCTGGATATCCTATACTCCTACTAGGGAGACCTATTGACACCTATACCTGCAACATGAAATGCATGTCACTCATAAGGGACGTCAGTACGAGATAATGTACTGAATATATAAGGCAGAAAACACTGTATATGAAGTAACAACTCAAATAAAACTATGCACTAGTGTAGGATAAGAGACTACCCTTAGTTATATTGTGGGATCATGTACTTTATGTTCTTTTTATTACTTTACCTTTACTCTATAATCTGTGCACAGCAAGTAATACAAATAACTAGCTGAATAATGATAAATCTATATCGAGATTGGCCTAGCTAGGCTTTTCCTTTAACCCCTTGGCCAACCTCCCATGATAGGATCGACCCTGGCTAGGTGATTCTTCCACCACTCGAGTTACCACCCATCAATAACCAATATACTTTACCTTTCAATTACCTTTGAGATGATTCTTTTGGTGGTCACAATATTGGAGCAGTAGGACTATAGATGTAGCATGTGACATGTAGATAATCATTCAAGACAAGATGACAATGAAAAGAGTATGTTACATAAATAATGAAATGTGTATGAGATAGAACAACTCGTGAACTTTATTTAGCAACAAGAACCCATGTAACTTGGTATCCACGTATGTGTGCAGATTTGAAGGTTACTATGTATGGGAGCATATGAACCTGTGAAAGAGTGGAGATACATTTAATAGTTGTGTCGGAGTTGGTAAGTGCTTTTATCTGCCAAGGAGGGATCTATGATTCATGCCAAATAATATAAACTCAAGTAGCCTTACATAACTCATTGTACGACCATGCTATTACCTCGAGATAATCTTTCCTTCCTCCAAATATTTATCTAAAACATAGTAGGTGATAAAACTAGCATTAGCAGCAAATAGATACATCTTGGCAACCCAATCTCATAAAAAATACAGCATGCAGGCAGCAAGCATATAATTGTAAACCCGAGCGTATTCTTTCCACCTTTCCGCCTTTAACCGTATTTTCTAATATACACATGCTCATATACATATCATGTGCATCCTGTTTTAGTTCCATAACAGTCTTACAACAACCCACAAAGCACAACACATAACAATTCTACACAATATACAAATAGGTAGCATAACGTACATCCCTTCGCTACATTTCGACGTCGACAATCCCGAACCTGTTTCAACTTTACCCAAACAGTACTCAACACATCTATACATTAAAATAGTCTTCAAATATTCTTATAATAGTACCAAAGCAGTCATGAAGTACATGAGGCAATAGCCTTCTTTCCATCAGCCCACAACTTCATACTAAGAACACAATTGTGATATCCTATAAGAACTCACTTTTGCAGACTGTAAAAGTGGTGCAACAGCTTAGTTACATCACTAACAAACTATAAATTGTTAAAAAGAATGAGTGTTAATTCATAATTCATCCAACCAAGAAGAGAAAATACCCTTGAATAACAAGAAAAGTTCACAACAATCCTTAGAGCACATGCTGTCCAAATTTCCAGCACAAGCATAACTAGCATATATTTCTTGTTTGTCATGTGATATGTATAACAAGTACATGGATATTTCCACTCACCTTAGCCTTCAAGATTAAAGTTTCCTTCAAGAACCCTAGAGGGTTGTATTGGCTGCCTTGTGAAGTGAAGTAAATAGAAAAAAAAAAGAGTCTTATGGAAGCTGAAAATTTGTTCCGAAGTGAATTGATTTGAAGGGTTGCTTTTCAGCCCTTTTAAAGTCTCTATTTGGCATACTTTCTCTTTATGTTTTGACCACATATTACCACAAATTACTAAGATGGTGAGGCAGCAGCTTCGTCCTCACATTTGTGCCTAAATGGGTCTCAAAGTTGATGGGTCTTGGCTGCCCATTTTCCTAATTCCTCTTCACTTAGTTTAGGCCAAATTAGCCAAGTGGATTGTGATGTACTTGGGCCCTTTTATTATTCATCTCAGGCTGTAAGTATTTTCCATTTATGATGGTAAAGCATTGCCTAAGTTACACTCTTAACATGGACTTTATTCATAATCGGACTTGGACAAATTCAACGTCGGGCCTCGTCTCTGTTTAGCTAGCAAATTTAACTAAGCAAGTAAGTGACTCACCTACTAAATTCCTAAGTCCTACAACCACCTCACTTCTCGACCTTATTTAAGGTCATGATCCCTTCAATTTGAATTTGTACTAGACCCTCTTCAGCGTTAGACACACATATTGCCCTCTAATTTGAGATTCAAGAACTTTTAAAAATGGGCGCTAATTTGACCAAATCATATCATGTTTCATTTGCATAGTACTAGTATTGTAATATGTGGGGTTTTACATCCTCCCCCCCTTAGGAACATTTTTCCTCGAATGTTAGCACAATTGGATAGCTTAACCAAGTTTAAATCTTTATTTACACAAACTTTTAACAACACACTAAGTGTTCAATCACACGTACTTATTAGTGTCCCAATTCTGCACGTTGGACTTCCTCTTTAGCTTCAAATAAGTAAGGGTATTTTAATTTTATCCCATGTTATTTCTTCTGCTTGTTGGTTCCTCCAAAGTACCTTCACTGAAGTTATTTCTTTATTTCTTAGTTTCTTAACTTAATGATCTAGAATAGAAATAGGTACCTATTCATATATGAGATCTTCTGTAACCTGCACGTCTTCAATAGGAGTGACACGGGATGGGTTACCTATGCATTTTCGAAGCATTGAGATATGAAAAACTGGATGAACCATTGAAAGTTCTTGGGGTAGCTCTAGTTCATATGCAACCTACCCAAACCTCTTAATACTTTTATATGGCCCTATGCAATATGGGCTCAGTTTTCCTTTCTTACCAAATCTCATAACCCCTTTCATCGGAGACACCTTTAAACATATCCAATCCCCTACTGAGAATTCTAGTCCTCTCCTTCTAGCATCTGCATATGATTTGCGAAAACTTTGGGCTATTTCCTGTCGTTGTTGTATTACCTTAACTTTTTCCATGGCTTTTTGTACTAGATCTGGCTCAAGTAAGGTGGTTTCACCCACTTCAAACCATCCAATCGGCGACCTGCATTTCCTTCCATACAAATCTTCATAAGGTGCCACCTTGATACTCAAGTGGTAGCTATTATTATAGGCAAATTCAATAAGTTGCAAATAGTCCACCCAACTACCTTTAAAATCCAATGCACAAGCTCACAACATATCTTCAAGCGTCTGAATGGTTCTTTCTGCTTGACCATCTGTTTGAGGGTGGAATGTTGTACTCAAATTCACTTGTGTTCCTAAACTCCTTTGGAAGGACTTCTAAAACTTTGCAGTGAATTGAGCTCCTCGGTCAGATATAATGGAGATTGGGACTCCATGTAGCCTGACTATCTCTTTGAGGTATAGCTTGGCATACTCTTCAGCCGTATAATCACTCCTGACTAGCAAGAAGTATGCTGAATTTGTGAGTATGTCAACTATTACCCATATAGAGTCAAACTTCTGAAATGAGCGAGGTAACCCGATAACAAAATCCATATTGATCATATCTCACTTCCATGTTAGAAGCTCTATACACTGCATATAACCTCCTAGCTTTTGGTGTTCTACTTTCACTTGTTGGAAATTTGGATATTGAGCCACAAATTTTGCAAGGTCCTTCTTCATGCCTCCACACCAAAACATGATCTTCAGGTCATGGTACATCTTAGTTAATCTTGGATGGATGGAATATCGGGAATGATGGACTTCTTCTATTATCCTCTTTCCTAATCCATTAATATCAGGCACACATAATCTATTTTGGCAGTGAAGTACTCCATTTTGTGTAAGGTTAAAGACCTTTATCGTACCCTGACTCACCTTTTCCTTAAGTTGTCGTAGAACAGGATCCTCAAACTGTTTTTATTTCACCTCCATTACTAATGAAGATGTTACTGCATTACGTACAATATCCCCTTCCTTTGGAGTTTCAATAAGGCGACCTCTCAAATTGGCTAGTAGACGTAGATCCTTAGCCACTCCTTGACTTACCACAACTTGATCACCAGTATTCATGATTTCCTTTTAACTCAGAGCATCGGCTACCACATTTGCCTTCCCCAGATGGTATAGTATATCACCATCAAAATCCTTTATCATCTCTAGCCATCTTCGCTATCTTAAAGATGTATTGCAAACTCTTATAGTCAGTGTATATGTTAACGTGAACCCCATACAAATAGTGGCACCATATTTTCAGATCAAATACAACCACTGCTAGTTCAAGATGATGAGTTGGGTAGTTTTTCTCATGTAGTCATAGTTGTTAGATACATAAGCACTTATCCTACCATGTTGTGTCAGTACACACCGTAAGAAAACTCCTGAATCATCGCAATACATTGCATACCCCTCGGTGCCTTCTGAAAGTACTAGCACAGGTGTAGAAGTTAGTTTATTTTTCATCTCCTGAAAACTCCTTTCACATGCATCATTCCATTGGAACTTGGTTGCTTTACGTGTCAACTTTGTTAGTGGTGCAGAAATAGAAGAAAAACTTTTAACAAAACCTTCTGTAATAACCTTCCAACCCTAGAAAGCTCCAAACTTCCGTGGTTTTCGTAGGCATTGGCAAATCTTTCACAGCCTCTATCTTTTGTGAATCAACCCTTATTTCCTCTTCTGACGCAATATGACCCAAGAATGCCACTGATTTTAGTAAAAATTCACATTTGGAAAATTTGGTATATAACTGTCGATCACGAAGAACCCGTAACACTTGTCGTAAGTAATTTGCATGGTCATCTTCTGATCTTGAATATACCAAAATGTCATCTATAAACACTATCACAAACACATCCAAGAATGGCTTGAATACCCTATTCATCAGATCCATAAAAACTGTTGGTGCATTAGTAAGCCCAAATGACATGAAAAGAAATTCAAAGTGACCATAGCGTGTTCTAAAAGTAGTCTTAGGTATATCTTCCTCCTTCACTCTCACTTGGTGATACCCTGATCTCATATCAATTTTTTAAAAGCATTTGGCACCCAGTAACTGATCAAATAAATCATCAATCCTAGGGAGGGGGTATTTATTCTTAATTGTCACCCTATTCAATTGTCGATAGTTGATACACATTCTCAAGGTTCTATCCTTTTAACATACAAATAACACTGATGCACCCCAAGGGGACACACTAGGTCTTACAAAACCCTTCTCCAATAAGTCTTTTAACTATTCTTTTAGTTCATACAATTCTGCCTAGGCCATTCTATATGGAGGGATAGAGATAGGTTGAGTACCTAGAATTTAGTCAATACCAAAATATATTTCTTGTTCTAGAGATAAGCCTTGAAGTTCTTCAGGGAAAACATCAACAAATTCATTCACTACTGGAACTGATTGAAGAGTTGGTGATTCTACCTCCGTATCTCTCACTCTAACTAAATGACATATATACCCCTTAGATATCATATTTATGGCCTTAAAATAGGAGATAAACTTACTCTTTGGTGCCCCAATATTGCCTTCCCATTCAAGAACTGCCTCATTTGGAAAGTGGAAGTACACTTCCTAAGTTCAGCAATCCACGGTGGCATAAGAAGAAGCTAACCAATCCATACCCTTTATAACATCAAATTTCGCTATTTCTAGCTCAATAAGGTCAGCCAATGTGTCACAGTCAGAAATAGTTACTGGACAATCGTAATAAACCCTTCTAGCCATAATAGATTCACCGATTGGTATAGACACTTCAAATGGTTTGTTCAATAATTTGGGTGTTCTCTTAAGCGTCCCAGCAACTAGTGGGGTAATGTATGATAGTGTAGAACTAGGCTCAATTAATGCATATACAATATGTGAAAAGATGGACAATGTACATGTGACCACATCGGGTGAAGCTTCCAAATCTTGTCGACTCCCAGAGCATTAGTGCGATTTTGGACTCCACTGGAGCTAGTTGCCCCTCTAACACCTCTACCGTGACCCATAGGTGCTTATTGACCCCTACCTAATGGCATAACTAACGATCATGATGTAACAGCTAGTCCAGTAGATTGTGCTATTTCACCCATATGTTTCCTCGGGTAATCTCTAATCATATACTGTGGCGCACCACACCAATAACAAGTGTTTATACCAACATGACATATACCTGAATGACTTCTTCCACACTCTTTACAAGGTTGCGTAGGGGTCATTTGTTGGCCTGCTGAATACCCTGTTATCCGGGAGCCTTGCCCTTCACTTCTTGGACCAAACTATTTCTCCTAGACCCCTGAAGTTATAGTGGAGCACTGGCTGCAGAGTAGGAGGATGATGGCCTAGGTGGTCTATTAGAACATCGAGGCCTTAGCTGACCTTGGGGTGGTGTAAACTGCCTTTTAGACCTGGACCTCTTGGATTGCGCCCTTTCTAGCTCTTGTGTCCTTCTTCTTTGCCTCTGATCCTCCAATTTCTGTGCAAAAGCTTGCATTCTCACTATATCCATGTCTTTGTTCAAGGAATCAATGGTATAGTCTCTGACCAGATATGTATCCAATCTATCCACATATCGAAGAACTCTATCCGCCATAGTAGTAACTACATTGGGAGCATACATGGACAAGGAATTAAATTGAAGGCTACACTCCCTCACGCTCATATTCCCTTGGTAGAGATTCAAGAACTGGTCTTCACGGGCGTCTTGGAACTCTTATGGCAAGTAATGGTCAAGAAATGCCTCTTTGAACTCCTTTTAGGTAGTTGGGGGTACATCTATACCCTTACATTTCTTGCAAGCTTCATATCACAATATAGCCACACCTTTAAACCTATGGATCGCTAACTCGATAGCTTCTGTACCACTTACTTGCATAACATCTAAAGTGCACTGAATCTGATCATCTGACCTAGTGAAGGATGGAGGGTCTAAATTATAGGAGTCACTTATACTTGTGCCAGTTGCCCTATTCGCACCACCTGCACCTATAACTGTACCTTCTTGTCTTCAACTTAGCCAGCAACTATACTAGTCAATAGTTGGACTGCATTTCTCAGATCCTACATGGTAGCATCGATAGATGGTTCTGGGGAATTTCACTACTTCCGGGTTCATCAAGAGCTAGAGGGGTTGGAGACGTCTGTGACAGAGACTCATCTTGAGACTCATTTCATTGCCTCACCTGACTAGGTATACCAACCACAACTTCTACTCCCTTCCTTGTACCTTTGTTCTTCCTGGTTTCTGGCATACTTGCTGTAAGAAAACAATTTAGAAATTAAACATAATGTACCTATTACACTTGGCTCTATGGAACAATCTAAAGAACGAAAACAAAGTAACCACTCCTAAATGCCACGTAGCCTTCTTCTTATAAATTTGGTGCAAAACACATCGATAAACAAGATTCTACATCAACATGACTTGTAAACTCCCTAGGATGACCCGCTCTGATACCACTTCTGTCATACCCAAAGTCTCGTTAGGGCGGACTGGGAACCGTTGCCGATAAATCTCAGGAGAACCAACCTGTATCCATGCGCTTTCTATATATATTATAAGGGATTTCTATATTTGACATGCCTTTAAGAAAATAAACAGTGATAACAAGCTAAAAGAAAAGGTATATAGCTAGGTCGTTGGGGCCATGTTGTCTAAAGTATGAGATATGATCACACTTTAATTTACATAGTCTACAAAGCCTGTAGGTAAGGAAAAGTATCTGATAAGGGTCGAGACAGGCCCTGCCTCGGCTAACTATACAACACAAAAATATAATCTCTATACACATAAAACGCCGAAGCAACCTGGAGCTTGGTAACAACAGATGGATATACTATACTTCTACTGGGGAGATCTACTGACACCTGTACTTGCAGCATGAAATGCAGGTCCCTCGTAGTGGACGTTAGCATGAGATAATTTACTAAATATGTAAGGTAGGAAATATTGTATATGAAGTAACAACACAAATGAAACTATGCACTGGTGTAGGATTAGAGACCACCCTTAGTTATACTGTGGGATCATGTACTTTATGTTCTTTTTATTACTTCACCTTTACTGTACAATATGTGCATAACAATTAAAACAAATGACCAGCTGATAAGTGATAAATCTATATCAGGATCGGCCCTGGATAGGCTTTTCCTTTAACCCCTTAGGCTACCCCCCATGATAGGATGGACCCTGGTTAGGTGATTCTTCCACCCTTCAGGTTACCACCCATCAATAAATAATATACTTTACCTTTCAATTACCTTTGAAATGATTCTTTTGGTGGTAACAATATTTGAGTTGTAGGACTATAGATGTAGCATATGACATGTAGATAATCATTCAAGACAAGATGACAATGAAAAGAGTACGTTACACAAATAATGAAATGTGTATGAGACAAAATAACTTGTGAACTTTATTTAGCAACAAGAACCCATGTAACTTGGTATCCACGTATGTATGCAGATTTGAAGGTTACTATGTATGGGAGCATATGAACATGTGAAAGAGTGGAGACATGGTTAAATGTTGTGTCTGAGTTGGTAAGTCCCTTTATGTCCCAAGGAGGGATCTATGTTTCAGGCCAAATAATATGAACTCAAGTAGCCTTACATACCTCATTGTACGACCTCGCTATTACCTCGAGATAAGCTTCCCTTCCTCCAAATATTTATCTAAAATATAGTAGGTGATAAAACTAGCATTAGCATCCAATAGATACATCTTGGTAGCCCAATCTCATAAAAAAACAACATGCGGGCAGCAAGCGTATAATTGTAAACCCGAGCATATTCTTTCAACATTTCCTCCTCTAATAGTATTTTCTAATACACACGCTCATATACATATCATGTGCAACCTGTTTTAGAGTCATAATAGTCTTACAACAACCCACAAAGCACAACACATAACAATTCTACACAACATACAAATAGGTGGCATAACGTTACATCCCTTCGCAACATTTCGACGTCGACAATCCCGAACCTATTCAACTTTACCCAAACTGTTCTCAACATATATATACATAAAAATAGCCTTTAAACAGTCTCATAACAATACTAAAGCAGTCATGAAGGACGTGAGGCAATATCCTTCCATCCATCAGCCCACTACTTCGTACTAAGAACACAATTGTGATATCCTATAAGAACTCACTTTTGCAGACTGTAAAAGTGGTGCGGCAACTTAGTTACATCATTAAAAAACTATACCTTGTTAAAAACATGTGTCTTAATTCATAATTCATCCAACCAGGAAGAGAAAATTCCCTTAAATAACAAGAAAAGTTCACAATAATCCTTAGGACACATGCGGTCAAAATTTCCAGCACAAGCATAACTAGCATATATTTCTTATTTGTCATGGGATCAGTATAACAAATATATGGATATTTCCACTTACCTTAGACATCAAGACTCAAGTTTTCTTCGAGAACCCCAGAGGGTTGTATTGGTTGCCTTGTGAAGTGAAGTAAAGAGAAAAAAAAGAGTCTTTAGGAAGCTGAAAATTTGTTCCAAAGTGATGATTTAAGGGGCTGTTTTTTAGCCCTTTCAAAGGCTCTCTTTGGCCGAATTTCTCTTGAGTTTTTGACCGAATATTACAACATATTACTAAGCTGGTGAGGCAGCAGCTTGGTCCTCACACATTGACCTAAATGGGTCTCAAAGTTGATGGGCCTTGGCTGCCCATTTTCCTAATTCCTCTTCACTTAGTTTGGGCTCAATTAGCCAAGTGGATTGTGATATACTTGAGCCCCTTTATTATTCATCTCGGGCTGTAAGTATTGTCCATTTATGATGGTAAAACATGGGATAAAGTTACACTCTTAGCACTAAATTTATTCACTATCAGACTTGGACAAACTCGACGTTGGGCCTCATCTCTGTTTAGCTAGCAAATTTAAGCTAAGCAAGTAGGTGACTCACCTGCTAGCTTCCTAAGTCCTACAAGAACCTCACTTCTTCACCTCGTTTAAGGTCGTGATCTCCTTAATTTGACTTAAAACTTATTTACACTCGACCCTCTTCAGCGTTAGACATACATATCACCCTCTAATTTGAGATTCAAGAACTTTTTAAAATGGGCGCTAATTTGACTGTACCATATCATATTTCATTTGCATAGTACTAGTATTGTTAGATATGGGGTGTTACAATTTTCGACCACTTTTGGGGGTCATTTCAATATCTCTCCCTTGGGAACATTCGTCCCCGAATGTCAGAGAAAGGTATATGAGAGACGTAAACATGAAAATTCCAGTCCATATAAGGATGCAACAATGCACTTAAACATCATTTCAAAAATCTCAACATAATTGTAAAATCATCATGAACTTGTCAATTTAAACATGAATGCATGCAATGACATGAGGGTTGAACTTAAGATTTGAAATCACATAGGGAACTTAGATTAGTACCTTAGGCTTGAGTGGAGTGAAAAAGGTAAGGATATCGCGTTTGCATGTCTGCTTCGGCCTCCCAAGTAGCACTTTTAACTTGTTAATTCCTCCAAAGGACCTTAACGGAAGCCACATCCTTGTTCCTCAACCCCTTCACCTGTCTATCCAAAATCTAAACCGGAACCTCTTCGTAAGTCAAATTGTCCTCAACATCACCCACAACATAAAGAGGCACAATAGCATTAGGGTCTCCCATATATTTCCTGAACATAGATACATGAAAGACTAGATGAACGAAATCCATCTCACTAGGCAATTCCAACTCATAAGATTCCTTGCCAATCCTCCTCATTACCCTATAAGGACCCACATATCTTGAATGCAACTTGCCCTTTATACCAAAACAAACTACACCCATCACAGGTGACACCTTCAAATAAACCTAATCACCAACATTGAGTTCAAGATCCCTTCTCCTCACATCAAAATAGGACTTTTAGCGACTTTGGGTCGTCTTCGACCTTTCTCTAATCATCCCAACTTTCTAAAGAGCCTCCATAAACCAGATCTGGTCCCAAGAAAGCCACCCCTCCAACCTGAAACCACCTAACCTGTGATCTACAATATCTACCATAGAGAGCCTCAAAAAGGGCCATTACGATGCTAGAATGATAGCTATTGTTCTAGGAAAACTCAATCAATGGAAGACGATCATCCTAACTACCCTTAAGCTCCAATACACAATCCCTAAGCATATCCTCAAGTGTTTGGATAGTTCTTTCGGCTTGACAACCCGTTTGAGGGTGAAAAGTTGTACTAAGTTTAACTCATGTACCAAGAGCCCATTGGAAGGACCTCCAAAAATATGAAGTAAATTGAGAACCACGATCTGATATGATGGACAAAGGAACCCTATGCAACCTACCTTGGATCTAAAGGTACCATCTCCCCCTTGGGAGAAAATCTCCACCTTACCACCCTTTACCAATGCCTTTAATTCCAACAAAGTGGGGTCAAGATTTTGCGTAGCTTTCACCTCCTCAATCAATGAAGTTTTAGAACCATCAACAACAACACCCCCATTATCAACCTCTTCCAACCTAACTCCCAATCTAGCCAACTGATGGACCTCCCTAGCAATCCTTTTTCCACCATCATCAACATGTGCTAGGCTACCAATAAAGACCCTACTTAAAGCATCAACCACCATATTAGCCTTACCGGGATGATAATGTATACTCATATCATAGTCCTTAAAAAGTTCTAACCACCTTGTTCATCTCAAATTGAGATATTTTTGAGTGAAGAAATATTGGATACTCTTATGGTCGGTGAACACATCAACATGCACCCTATATAAATAGTGACGCCAAATATTCAAAGCAAAGACCACGGCGGCTAATTCAAGATCATGGGTAGGATAATTCTTTTCATGCACTTTGAGTTGTCTAAAAGCATAGCCTACCACCTTACCATTTCGCATTAAAACACTACCCAAACTAACTCTTGATGCATCACAATACACAACAAACCCCTCTAACCCTTCCGGTAGTGATAATATAGGAGTGGACACAAGCTTATCTTTCAATGATTGGAAACTCCTTTCACACTAATTGGACCATACAAACATGGCTTTCTTTTGAGTCAACTAAGTCATAGGAGAAGCAGTAGAAGAGAACACATTCACAAACCTCCAATAGTAACCCTCTAAACCCAAGAAGCTCCTAATATCCAATGGGGTCAATAGTCTAGGCTAATTTCCAATCACAACTATCTTTTTAGGATCCACTTTAACACTATCTCCTGACACCATATGACCTAGGAAGGAATCCTTTTTTAACAAAAATTTATATTTTTCATACTTGGCATACAACTTCTCTTCCCTCAATCTTTGTAGCACTACCCTCAAATGGCCCATATGCTCCTCCTCACTATTCGAATAGATCAAATATCATCGAGACAGAATTCTTTCTCTTTTAATTTCAAATCAGCAACAGATCGTTGGCCATTAAGCGTTATATACTCCCTCATGGCCTGTATTTGGGGAGATAGAAGACCACAACAAACGAATCAAGGTAGGGTATAAAGACCCTATTCATAAGATCCATGAAGATAGTCGATACATTGGTCAACCAAAAGGACATCACAACAAACTCATAGTGTCAATACCTAGTCCAGAAGGTCATCTTAGGAATATCACTCTCCCTCACCTTCACTTTATGGTACCCGGACCGAAGATCAATCTTATAGAAGTAACTAGCCCCTTGCAATTGGTCAAACAAATCATCAATCCTTGGAAGAGGATACTTATTCTTTATAGTAACAGTATTGAGTTGCCGGTGGTCAATACACATTCTAAAGGACCCATCCTTCTTTTTCACAAACGACACTGGTGCACCCCAAGGTGATTGGCTAGGCCTAATGAAACCCTTCTTCAACAAATCCCTCAATTGATCCTTCAGCTCCTTTAACTCCGCTAGGGCCATACCATAAGGGGGAACAGAAACGGGTTGAGTATGAGAAGGAGGTCTATACCAAAATCTATTTCCCTTTTGGGAGGAACACCGGGGAGGTTATTTGGAAAGACATCAAAGAACTCATTTACAATCAAAACCAAATCTATAGAAAGGACCTTAGAATCCACATCCCTTACCCTCACAAGATGATAATGACATCCTTTAGAGATCAACTTACGGGCTTTAATGGAAGAGATGAATCTACCTTTGACCACCACATCATAAATCTCCCACTCAAGAATGGGTTTATTTGGGAATTGGAATTTGACCCTACGGTTTCAACAATCAATAGAGGAATAACATGCATGCAACCAATCTATCCCAATATGACATCAAAATCCACCATTTCCAACTCAACAAGATCCCAAGGCAATATCTTATGCAAAACGCAAACGGAAAAATTTATATACACCTTTCTAGTAATAATAGATGCACCAATAGGAGTAGACACCTCATAAGACTCACTCAACAATTCAAGATCAAATGAAACTTTTTGGCAACAAAGAGGGTAATAAAAGAAAGAGTGGCATTGGGATCAATCAATGTGTACACATCAAAATCAAAGACTTTTAACATACCGGTGACGACATCGGAAACCTCTTCAACTCCTTGTCTCCCATGGAGTGCATAAAATTGATTGAGCCTTGGGGAAACACCTTTTTGGCCACCTCTCACCAAAGGAACTGCATTTGCACCTTGTGGACGAACCTCCTTAACCTTGTTGAGATTACGAGAACAATCAATCTTTTTGTGACCCACTTCTCCACATCCATAACATGCATTAATGTCTTTCAAACATGGGCCCCCCTGAGCCTTACCACATTTTTTAACATATTATTAGGAACCAAACCACCAATACCTTGGGCCCTTGGGAAGTCATTAGCAAACCCTTATTAGAAGCATGAGAAGACCCTTGGTCTTGATAGAACCGGCCACCCTTTCGACTTTGGAACTTTCCCACAAAACGGTCCCTCTTGGCCTCATTACGCGTCCTCTTCCTCAATTTTTACTCCTCTATTTGTTCGTCATAGGTCATCAAATGGGACAAATCCATGTCACTAATCAACATAGCGGACCGACATTCCTCACTCACAAAATTAGATGCACACATCACAAACATGTTCATTCTAGACCTTAGGTCGGCAACTAAGTGGGGAGCATATTTAGAGAGTTGATTAAACTTGAGGGCATACTCCCTCACACTCATAGAACCTTGTCTCAAATTCATAAACTCTACCATCTTGGCTTCTCTAAGATCAAGAGGGAAGAGCCGATTAAGAAAAGTCACCTTGAACTCTTAGCAAAGAACCACATTATTGATTCCCTTCTCCTTCTTCCATTTTCTAAACTACATTTGTGCTAACCCTTTGAGTTGGAAGGCCACCAACTCCGCTTCCTCTTTCGATCTATCATCCATGATAGACAATACCTTGTGGACCTCATCAATGAACTATTGAGGGCCCTCATCTACCTTCGACCCATAAAATGCTGGTGGGTTCATCCTCATGAAGTCTGTTACCCTTGATCTTGAGGTAGGAACATGAGGGGCTTGGGCCCCTGGGTTGACTTGATTGGCCACAATTTGTGCTACCATAGTGAGAGCATCCCGGAGCTCAACATGAGTCGATTGTTCCTTGGGAGTGTAGGCCCTTCTTCTTCTTGTGTTAGGAATAATCTAGCACAAAAAAGAACAATCGTTAGGGGAAAAACCTTACTTCAACTCTATAGCACGACTTAGAAAATGAAAAAGGAAAATATTTCCTAAAACATCTCATAGCCTCTAGCTCATATTTGTGGTGCACAACACAACCATAAACAAGACTCTAAGCGACACAGTATGTTGGATGTCGAGGACTATTAAAAACATAGTACTCTGATACCAAATTTGTCATGACCCAAGCCTAGAGCCTAGATGTGGCAAGGTAAATGGGGAACCCGAAGGAAAACCAAACAAGACTCTTAATATATCATTACACATCATTGGCCGTGGAAGCAATTAAACAACATAATAAGAGTAGGAATGAGGGAAAAGGGATAAAGGGATGCTTTCATAACGTAAGCATTAAACTAAGAGAGACAAGACTCAATACATAATATGCTCAACAACACCTCTACTACATAGATAAGAGCGGGGGCCAAGACAAGCAATCGGGCTCACCCTCAAGTCAATACATACACAATAGAGAGATATTCTTCGTACATAGAATGAGATCGTAGATATTGTCCCCGGAATGTAGGACTCACCAACTAGATTGAGAGAATTCATACTTGCCACATGGAGGAAGATACTCAAGTGGGGATCTGATTCCTACATGGTGACATCATGTAGGCATAGAGTATGCGTTAGTATATTTGAATATACTACGTATGTAGGATGCAATGCAACAGGAGATAAGCAACATAATTGAAATGCATAAGCGTAGGCAATTAGTAACATATAACAATATGGCATGCATGGAAGGTGCTTGAAGTAAATGATGCTTACATAGAACGTAATACATATGCAAGAAAAGACCATCATTGTAGAGTTTATAGTTTATCAAGGTATAAAACCACTTGACTGGTTGGTGAACTTTCGCAACCCTATCAACCATGGTGATTGAGGTACAAACTCCTCAACATGGTCATAAAGGTACAAACTCCTTGATTGGTTGGTGGATCCTCGCATCCTACCACCCATGGTGATTGAGGTACAAACCCCTCAACATGGTCATAAAGGTACAAACTCCTTGATTGGTTGGTGGATCCTCGCACCCTACCACCCATGGTGGTTGAGGTACAAACCCCTCAACCCTGTTATCAAGGTACAAACCCCTCGACACGTTTACCTAGGCTTTTAACCCTCCCGAGTGGGGCATGGTCAATTTTCAACACTATATAGGAGAACATCATATACATACATTCCTTCATCATCATGAAGTCATTAAACTTAAGACATGCATTGGACCTTCAATTCCTCAAGAAACCATAACCGGACATTTTATCAAACACCTAAATGGTGCACAATGCTAGTGTAAAACCATGCAATTAAAAAGTAAACTCATGCAAGAAATCTTGAAGTAAATCATTCCACCAATATATGATAAAATTACCATACAAAATACATTAAAACCCTTCATCAAATCTCAAGATAGATCTAATATTCATAGCCCAAAACATACTAAAACAGTCACAATTTCATGAAACCTCGACATAGTTTATAGTTAAATTCGTAACAAGGAAGACCCATAAGTAACTCAACTCAGAATCATGCAATTTAGGATAAAAAGAAGCTTAGGTACCAAGGGTGAAAGGACCCAATGGTTGAAACCCACATACCTTAGCTTTGGAGAATTCTTGATGAAGATTGAAAATGAAAACTTGAAGCTTGAGTGAAATCCGTAAGATCAGAATGAGTTTTGGGACTTGAAAGTTGGGGTGAGATATTTCTCTAAGTGTTTGAGTGAGTACTGGGGAATGTTTGGATGATATGAAAGTGAAATATAGCTAAGTATAGATTTTTTCGCGCATGGGAACACTTAGGCCCAAGACCCAAAAATCTTGGACCGAGATAGAAAACTGGCAGCCAAAATACACTATAGCACGCCCTTGGCGCATCGCACCAGGGGTGCGGATAACTCATTCGAATTTGCAACTTTGAAAAATAAAATTGCGATTTGTTTGCTCTAAATTTAGGGTTAAACCCATTTCCCACTAAACCCATTTTCCACTCAATTGCTCCCTCCAATAAAGAGTATGAAGTCGGATTTTCGATATCACATGCAAATTTTGAGATATATAGAAATTACGATTTCAGACACTTTCTAGCTAATTTTTGGGCAATTTTGGGGGTCGTTTCAAGTTTGTAAAGTATTTCAAGGTTGAAAATGGCCTATACCAATCATTGATTAAGTGTAGGAGGGGTGGATAAAAGTCTAGAATGCCCCTCATTAAAATTTTATCCGTCAGGAAAAATTTAACCTATGATGACGAAGATTCAAGTTGCAGACTTACTTCACATTTGTTCATTTTTTTTTACATAACACATAAATCACGCCCATCAAATGAGTTTTAAGTGAAATGTGAGAATAACCCATTTTGGAGCATCTCTGCGAAGCGGAGGTGTCGCGCACTTTATCAGAAATTGCATTATGCCCCGTAAAATTATCTTTTGCTCCGGTTTTCCCAAAATTCAATCAAGACCACTTTTCCACTCAACCCTTTGTTAATCATAATTTTGCCACGGAGTTTTCAAAAAAAACATTAGTGCTGATGCATTATGCGGGAAATCTCTTATGTAGGGGTATTTTGGTAAATTATTGGGTGTAACAAGATACTTTTCTAATTGTTCTTTTTTAATCTTTTGGCTTTATATTTCAATTCTCATATTTAAAGTATATGAAAAAATTTCTTCAGAATAACTAAAGATTGAATAGAGATTGATACACACAATTGGTATGATCTACTTGGGCTTTTAATATATATATATGTATATATCTGTGTGTGTGTGAGAGAGAGAGAGAGAGAGAGTATGTATGAATTGATAAATTTTACATTGACAAAAAAATTATGTTATTTGGGATTTAAGTTAAAAAGTTGTACTCTTATGAAGTAGTTTTGGCTTCATTAGGATTTGAATTGAAGTTATATGTATTAATTTTAGATGTATTTGATTTCAAAAGTTATTATCATATTTAATTGATAGTTTAATTATGTATATCTGAGTTTTTGCACATTTATTTATTTACTTTTTTCAATTGTATTTTCGGTCGTTTATCAATTTGTTAAGGGAGTGAATTCATTTATCAAATGACATAGCTTTTTAAATTAAACAATTTTTAAAATAATAGAAATAAAACAAAATTATGTAACAAGAAATTAAAAAAATATGGATATAACGATGCTAAGTAATGCAGATTACAATAAAACAACAAATAAGGACAGTAATAGGACACATTTTATTTATTGTATTTAGAATTTTAGATGTTAAGTTATTTTGATTTTTTATTATTAAAAGTTATAAGAAGGCACACAATAAATTTTATAAAGAACAATAAAAACATCAAATTAGGGGAAAACGCAAAAGAAAAAGGTAATATCCCAAATTTTGTACTAGTACGAATTTTTCATAACAAGTTTTTATTTGCTATTTTTTTCACTTTTTTGTAATCATAGTAATTTTTATCCCTATCTCTTGACACCCTACCAGCCCCCCCCCCCAAT
>JAABOM020109790.1:0-24491 GCA_011800125.2 Solanum clarkiae | reverse complement strand
GGGGGAGGGGGGGCTGGGGGAATGAGGGTCCGAGGTGGAGTAAAAAATTTAAATTTAAAAAATTTAAATTTTTCATAAAATAAGTTTATTTTGGCCAATCAAAAATGTTTATTTTACTTTTTTTTAACGATAAATAGGTGGAATAGTGTTAGACGATGTGACATTTTCTTTTTAAAAAAATTTAAATAGGTGGAATAAGTTTATGATGTGACATAGTGAGATTAGACATAAAATCCATATCATAGAGAGTACATCTCACGCACATGGGCTGTTGCACAGCTGTGCCAACTTGATAAAAAATGGACAAGTTGGAGTGCCTATTCGTTCACTTTGAAAGTTTGAGTTTCAACTTAAAATTCTCTCCAAGTTAAGGGGACAATTTATATATTGTGCCTAATTTATAATATGTCATCAATATGAATGTAAACTAACTTTTTCCATCTTTTTGAATGGAAAGACCTCGAAATCCAACGGATAGATCATCATTGTTCAATTTAATAAACAACATGTATTTTCAAAGTACAAAATCATATCAAGCAAATGAAGATTATATAAAATGGAGTGAATAACAAGCAAACGATAACCAAATGTTAATGAGTAGCTTACATGAAAATTCTACAAAATATATAAACTTAAAATAAACAAAGTTAGGAATAATAACATATTGACCAAGGTATAGCAGCAACCAATTAAGCATGCATAAAAATTATACAAACCATTCGTGAACAAGGTTATTAACAAAATTATGAACAGTAAAAAAACATCAAAATAATAAAATAATATTCAATTCACAAACACACTTTACTGAAACTAAAAATGAACAAAGTAGTGGACAAGAAAATGATAACAATGTAATGTGCTAGAAATTACATAGCTGGATAGATCTAAGAAACATATTAAATCACATGAAATCAAATAAATGGAAAATAATATAGCGTAGGAGTAAAAAAGATAGATGTTTTTTTACTGGAAAATACAAGAAGGTTGATGATGACCCTTGTCGTTGGTTTTCACTGGTTCGCCACATTTGGAGAGCTTCAGGTTGTTGTTGTTGTGTTTTTTTTTCGGTAGATCTGGGACTTTACCGGCGTTTGGAGCTGCTGTAGTGGCGGAGCTTTGGTGTTGTTTGGGTGAGTTTTGGGGTGCTTTTCCAACATATTTTGCTGCTGTTTTGGGGATAAAATGGAGTGGTTTTGGGGCTGTTTTGGCAGACTAATTTGAGGGTCTTATGGAGTGTGTTTGCTCTGATTTGGGACTGGTTTTTGTGGGTGATTTTGTGCAGCCCGTTGCAACTCCTTTGGGGCTGATTTGGGATGGCATTTTGGAGGCTTTCCAGTGAGTTAAGGGTGGTTTCGGTCTGGTTTTGTGCTAACTGATTTTGAGGCATTTTGCTGCAGGTTTTGGCAGGGGTTGGTTGTTAGGCAGAGGAAGATGGTGGATATGGAGTTGCGTTTGGGGGTTGTTTTTGGGGATTAGGAGCTGCGTTTTTGTCATTTTTGATGGGGAAATAAGCTGTTTAGGGGGCTTGGTTTTAGCTGGTTTTCAGTGAGAAAAATGGGGCTGATTTGAAGGTTGTTACGGTGGTGGATCTCGTGGTTGTTGGGGCTATGAAAGAGAGGAAGAAGATGGAGATGAGAGAACAAGAGTGACAGCTACCCCTTTGGTTTGAAAGAAAAAATGTCAGCCTCCCTTTATGGTTTGGGGAGTTTGGGACATAATAAGGAAAGAAACAACGGTTTGATTTCAATTGTAGGATTGAATGATTGAGATTGATTCATCAATGAAATGGGTAGGATCTGAATTAAAAATGGGTGTCCAAAATGAATTGAAATGAAAATGGATTGGGGATTTGATTGAACCACAAATTGACTCAAATTCTAACATCTAAAAAAAAATAAGAATAATTGTGAAAATTAATCTAAAATCATCCAAAATTGTATTTTAAACTATTAAAAATTCAATATAAAAAGTGTGAATTTTTAGAAATGTTAGGCCAAAATTGGGTGTCAACACACATCTCATCATCTAGTCTCAAAGTAAGATTAACAATGAAAAGGCTAGTAGAAAGAACTAGCTCATAATCTTAACAATCAACATCGGACTTTAGTCTATGAAGCCTCTATCACTATCAAGAGGTGCCAATGACAGACCCATGACTACTTCAATCAAAATAAAACTAATCAAGTCTAACTCTAAAGCAAGATGAAATAAATATAATGGATCCTAAGAAGTAGGGGAGGCTTACCAATCAATTGAACGTCCTAGATCTTCAACGATGCGCCTGTTAATAATCTCTGATTCTTGTGTCTGCATCATAAAATGATGAAGTGCCGAGTAGCATCAATATGTGGAATGTATGGTATGTAAAATAGATGAATGAATAGAAAAAATTAGAATAATATGGAACAATATCAACTTAGAATAATCGGCAATCAACATATCAAATGTCTATCAAAAGAAAGAATATAAAGTAGACAAGTGACCCATCAACCAACCAAACCTCATCTATCAAATTAAACTCATCTCAAAGGAACTCAACTCAACTTATCTCATCACATCACATCACATCTCATCTCGACTTAGAGTACTCAAGGTGGAAAATTTGTGGGAGTTTTTCTTATCCGGCAATAATCACTTATGAGCCAGTGATTGTACAACAAGTCAATGTTGTTGCCACAACCACTCCATACTTGTTAGGTAAAGAACGAACCGAAACCATAATGGACAAGTACAAAATGGAAATGACAATGTACAAGTCCTCTATTGTTTTAAAGACTTCCAATCAGAGAAAACCTCAACATAATGTGATCTGATGGTCTTAATCCTAACTTACGCTTGGCTACGTAGTTTGACGAGTGCGAGTTGGACTAAGTCTTACTCTTTCGATGATTGATACTCCTCCAAAGTTCAATGCTCGTAAGACAATCCATTATAATCAAACTATCTCAATCAGCCTCATGGAGACACTGATTTTTCGGAGGAGTCAAAATCCTTTGATGGTTCTGTTTCAATCCCCTGTTTCTGGTTTTGGTCATTGATCACAATTCTATATATTCCATTGACTATAGAAGTTCCCAGGGAATTCATTAGAGGAATGTTTCTGATAAAAAGCAGAATGCCTTCAATCTAGTCTTGAAGCAAGGAACCAATCGTCATGCTTAACCTTGTGCTCTGATTCCTTATTTGGGAGCATTACCAAAGTGTTTCAACGGCGGGATTATCTTGACATAGGTCTGTCTCTGGCCTAGATCAACCTTAGTCTATTCAATGCTAGGCATAATGAGTATAAGGACCTCAAAAAAATTTCTTTTCATCATATGAACTTAAGTGCGGAGCAAAGTAGTAAATACTTTGAGTCTTCGGAGTGAAATAAGTATCATTCAATCAGTCTCATAGAGACCCTTATCATCTTATCAATCAACATCTTAATCAATAGCTCAAGGCTTAGAACAATCATTAGGGAACAATCAAATTAGACAAATCATTAGAGTTCATTTATGGAAACTCATAGGACAATCAAGTTCTATCAACTCATCATCATTCTCACATTCTGACCACAATCACAATCACAATCAACATTCTCAATTAAGGCTCTAGACTCAATCCCTTTCTTTATTCCTGCATACTTTTGAAAGTTAACATATAGGGCTTATGCAATATCTAATGAAAAGTAATCACTTCAAGAAAACAAGTCTATGATGATTATCACCATATGGAAATACATGCAATAAATATAATTTCCAAGAAAACCCATCAAGAATCATGTATGTAGACTCTTTAGACTTTCACCTCTTCAATGACCATCTACGGGGCACATGAGAGAATAATCTCATGCTTTTAGTTTAGCCTTACATACCTGGGGTGAAGCTATCAATAATTAATTTCAAGAATTTGCCTATGAATTCTCCAATCTACGTTTCTCTCTTCTTTTCTCTCAAACCTTAACTTTTTCCAAGACTTATAAAGGACTTGAATGGGATTTTTTACCCTTTTTACTCTTAAAATGACCTACTTTGATCATGTATTGAATTTCTATTGAGTCGGTTCCGGTGGTCAATGAGTTTCTTGATGTCTTTCCCAATGAGTTTCTAGTGTTCCTCCTGAAAGGAAAATAGACTTTGGTATTGACTTTCTTCCCGATACATAACCCATTTCTATTCCCCCTTACTAGATAGTGCCGGTGGAATTGAAGGAATTGAAAGATCAATTGAGGGATTTATTGGAAAAGGGTTTCATAGGACCTAGCAAGTCACCTTGGATGCACTAATGTTGTTTGTGAAGAAAGAGGATGATTTCCTTAGAATGTGCATTGATTATTAACAACTTAATAGAGTCACCATATAGAACAAGTACCCTATACCAAGGATTGATGACCTTTTTGATCAATTTCAAAGGTCTAGTCACTTTTCTTAGATTGATCTTCGGTCCCGATAACACCAAGTGAAAGTGAGGGAGTGTAATATCCCCAAGACAACTTTCTAGACTAGGTATGAGCACTTTAAGTTTGTGGTAATGTCCTTTGGGTTGACTAATGCAGTGGCTATATTTTTGGATCTCATGAATAGGGTCTTTAAGCCATACCTTGATATTTTTATGGTGATCTTCATTGATGATATATTGATTTATTTCCATAGTGAAGAAGAGCATGTGAATTATTTGTGGGTGGTGTTACAAATATTGAGGGATGAGAGATTGTTTGCTAAATATGAAAAATATGAATTTTGGTTGAAAAGGTTACATTTTTAGGGCATGTGGTGTTGGGTGATGGCATTAACGTGGATTCTAAGAAGACGGAGGTGATAAGGAATTGGCCTAGACCTTTGACCCCAAAAGATATTAGGAGTTTCTTGGGCTTGACAGGTTATTACCTGAGGTTTGTGAATGATTTCTCTTCTATTGCTTCCCCTGTGACTAAGTTAACACAAAATAAGGAAAAATTCATGTGGACCGATAAATGTGAAAAGAGTTTTTAAATTTTGAAGGATAAGCTTGTCTCCACTGCTATCTTGGCTCTACCGGAAGAGGTAGAAGGATTTTTGGTTTATTGTGATGCCTTAAGAATTGGATTGGGGTGTGTTTTGATGCAAAATGGTAAGGTGATAGCATATGCCTCTAGGCAACTTACTGTAGGACTTCTTTTGGAACTTTGTCATAGGCCTTCTCGAGATCAATGAATACCATATGAAGGTCCTTCTTTCTTTCCCTATATTTCTCCACTAACCTCCGAACAAGATGAATTTCTTTAGTAGTCGACTGTCGTGACATGAATCCAAATTGATTCTCTGAGATAGACACTACTCTTCTCACCCTCATCTCCACCACTCTCTCTCAGACCTTCATAGTGTGACTTAACAACTTGATACCCCTGGAATTGTTACAGTTTTGAATATCCCCTTATTCTTGTACAATGGAACCATTGTATTCCTCCTCCATTCATCAGGCATCTTGGCAGTCTTCATAATAGCATCGAACAGTCTAGTTAACCACTCTATGCCATCCTTGACCATGTTCTTCCAAAAATCTACCGAAATCTCATCGAGTCCGATCACCCTCCCCCTCTTCATCCTACTAATAGCTCTTCTAACCTCCTCAACTCTGATCTTCCTGCAATAACCAAAATCATGATGACTTTCGGAGTGTGCCAACTTACCCAGCTCAATATCTCTATCTACTTTTTCATTTAAGAGTTTATGAAAGTAAGCTTGCCACCTTAGTTTTAATGGAAGTGTCATCCACCAACACCTCACCCTCTTCATCCTTGATGAACTTCACTTGGTCCAAGTCGCGAGCTTTCCTTTTTCTCTCTTTAGCAAGCCTATACAATCACTTGTCTCCACCTAGATAACTTAACCCATCATATAGGCACTCAAACCCTGCTGTCTTCAGCGTCTTCATTGCCATCTTTTCTTCAGACTTAGCCTCCTTATAGATCTCCTTAAGCCTTTGTTTTCTTCTTCATCCCTACACTCTAACCACTCTGTGTAAGTGACATTCTTATCTTTCACTTTTCCCTGAACTTTATCATTCTACCACTAATCACCCTGACACCCAACAAAGGTTCCTCTCAAAACGCCTAGTACCTCAGTAGCTACCTTTCTAATGCAACCAACAGTATTGGCCCACATACTGTTCACATTACTGTCACTACTCCACGCCTCTAAGTTTCTCAACTTTTCTTCCATCTCTCGAGAAAGGGCAAGAGTAAGGCATCCCAATCTAATCCTTGGTTGGGCATAAATAACCTTATTCTTCTTTTCTCTCTTAATCTTTAAATCATCGCTAAAAGCCTATGTTGAGTGGAAATATTTTCACTTGGAATAACCTTGCAATTCTTACATAGACTTCTATTGCCCTTTCGGAGAAGTAGGTAATCTATCTGAGTCTTAGCTACCGTACTATAGAAGGTAATCAAGAGATTTTCCTTCTTCAGGAAACATGATTTAGCAATAACTATCTCAAGGATTTGGCAAAATCCAAGAGAGACATCCCACCTCCATTCCTTTCCCCAAAACCAAAGCCTCCATAAACATCGTCAAACCTACTTGTAGTTTCCCTGATATGCCTGTTAAAGTCACCTCCAATGAAGATTCTTTTTTTCTCCAGTATGCCTCGCACAACCTCATCCATATCCTCCCAAAAGAGCATTTTGACTTTCTCATCTAGGCCTACTTGGGGCGCATAAGCACTAACTACGTTCACTACATGCCTACCAACCACGAGTTTGATAAATATCATCCTATCATTAACCTTTCTAACCTCAACGACATTATTCCTAAGGTCCACATCTACTAGGATACCTACACGATTTCTATCCCTAGAACCACCCGAGTACCACAGGTTAAACCCATCCACGTCCTGAGCTTTGGTGCCTACCCATCTGGTCTCCTGGATAGACGCTATAGTGATATGTCTCCTCTTAAGACATTTTACTAGAACTATGGATTTCCCTGCTAGTGATCCTATGTTCTACGATGCTATCCTTAACATAAATAATCTCGTGACCCTCTTACCATCTCTACCTCATATGTCTGACTCCAACCGACAACATGACCCTAATCCACCATTATCTCTTGATGCCACTAAACTAAAAACTCATAATACCTAGAAAACAACAAATTATAGGTAGCCTACTAATCATCCAATCAAGTACACGTCACGCTAAAGAGTAACGGTAATATAAGCTTGCAAACTATAAAGAATAAACTGCTAAAACAGTAACCAAATAAACTACTAAAATATTAATCTATATAAGCAAATAACAGTAACAGTAATATATATAACAGAAAAACTAAATATATAACAAAAAATCAAATAACCAAATAAATGGGAAAAAACTCAAAGTGGATGAACAGAAATATACTTTAAAATATTTGAAAAAAATATATTTTAAAATATTTGAAAGTGGGGTTCACTGGCCAACCAAGAAAGATTAAAGAGGGTCCATACGTCCTTTTCTTTATTGTTGATTGTTCTTGTAAGGAAAAGATGACTAAGTTAAGAAAAAAGAGGGTCCACACGGCCTTTGTTTATTGTTGATTGTTCTTGTAAAAATGATGACAAAGTTGTAGGAAAAGTTAACTTCCAAAAGAATACAAAATCAGAAATATTAAGCAAGAAACAATAATTAGCAAATTGAATCAGATAAGAATTGCAACTATAGCAGACAAGAATCGAAAGTCAACAAATCAAGAATCAATAAGAAGTAAGAGATACAGCCAAAACAAATAAGAATTAGCAATCAAAATCTACAAAACAAAGAAGCTGACTGGAACAAGAAATTGAACTAGCAAGAATGGAGAAATCTACAGGAAATAATACCAAAATAGGAGCAAACAAGAAGCCGACCAAAATGGGGATTTGAACAAGAAAGAAGGAGAAAAATGGAGGATATCACCTAAGAAATCTACCGGATTTAACTGTTGAGTGCATCACAGGAGATTCGCCGAAGAATGCTTCTCGCTGCAATTGGAATCTTATTCCAAACATTGACGGTAAATAGTAGATCTCGTCGGAAAGGAGAGAGAAGAACTAAATCTTTTCCAAAAAGATTCAGTTCTTGGTGACGTTGCCAGAACCAGCTGAATCCCCGGTTTGAGAAGGAGCAGGAGAAGACCGCTGAATCGGCGGATATTTTTTGGCAACTCAAAACCGGCTGACATCACCAGAAATTTGAGTGACTATCACCGTAAACTAGAGAAAATCTTGAGAGAGAGGTCAACCAATACCATCCAATACAATCCAATCAAATTAAATTAGGGTACTATCAGTATAGAACCTATCTGAGAGTTTCTCTTATTTGACAAAAATCACTTATGAGCTAGCGATTGTACAAAAATCCCACTGATATTGCCACAACCGTTCTGTACTTTCTAGGTAAAGAATGAATCGGATCCACAAGGGATATAGTCTCTCAAGTTCACTATTGTTTTAGGGACTTCAACTCAAGAGGGAACCTTTGATGTAATGGTTCAATCCTCACCTACGCTTGGCGACATAGTTGATGAGTGCCAGTTGGGCTTACTCTTACTCATTTTGATAATCGATACTCCTCCCAAGACTCAATGCTCATAAGTACATCCATCTTAATTAATCATCTTATTTAGTCTCATAAAGACTCTCATCATTTCATCAGCTCTATCAAAATCGGGCCTTCTAGCCTATCATATCAATCATCTCATCAACTTAATTCTCATTCAATCTCTAGAGTTAAATTATGAATACTCATAGGACCATCAATTTCTATCAACTGTCATCATGCTTACATCACAATCACAGTCAACATTCTCAAATCAAGGCTCTAGACTCAGTCCTTAGATTCATTCATGCAATCTTTTATAAAATAAAATATAAGGTTTATGCAGTAACTCATGAAAAGTATTTAATCAGTAAAATAAAGTTTATGATGATCATAAACATATGAAAATATATAGAATGTATATCATTTTGCAAGAAACATTCAAGAAGACATACTTGGAGACTCAATACATTTACATTCGTTCTGTTATCATCAATGGGATACATGGAAGGACACATTTGATGTTTTAGTTTATCCTTACATACTTGGTATGGAGTTTTGACAATCAATCTTGTAGGAATAATCCTCAATTCTCTTGAATCCTTGCTCTTCATCTCTTCTCTTTAGCCCTAGTATTTGTTAGAAGCTTAGAAAGATTTAAGAATGGGTGTTAAAACCCTTTTCATGCTAAAAACAACCTATTTTGATTGTGTTTTAAGTTTAGGAGGGATTGAAAAAAGTCCGGGATGCCTCTTACGAAAAACTGAAAAAGATACATATCGGTGTACCAAGTCCACGTCATGGACTTGGGCCATTTTCGGGGTTTTTTTTTGTTAATTTTCTGATCGAGTTTTCTAATCCCATAGAAAATATTGGGATCACATCCAAGTGTAAGTTCGTGACAAGTACGCGATGCGGACATGTCATACACTTTTTTTGGAATTACGTTTTCCATCAAAAAATTATCTTTTGATACGGTTGTGCTAAAATTAAACCAAGACCATCTTCTCGCCTAAGGTTTTGTGTTGATTGTAATTTTGGCCTTGAATTTGCCATCGGAGTTTGGGAAGACACGTTACGCACGCATCTCTCATCTAGAAATATTTTTGTAATTGTATTGGGTGTTACATTTTCTCCAACTTGGAATCTTTCGTCCTCGAATCAAGAGTAAAGGTGGACATCAAGGTATGAACAATCAATCAAGACTCCTCTTAATACTCAATCAACCAATCAAACTATTGACCCATCAACAATCTAGACAATCGCTATTTAGACTCAAGAATGGACAAATCAACTCAGGAATAGACAAATCAATTCAAATCAAGAGTGAGGACATTCCATCTACGTTCTTATCATTAGGCATGAATAGATGTGGGTATTTAGATTTCATGTCTTCCTTAGCTTCCCATGTGGCTTCTTTAATGAATTGATTTATCCACAGGACTTTAACTAAGGCAATCTATTTGATTCTTAACCTGCGAACCTGACGATCAAGGATTTGGACTGGAATCTCTTTATAAGACAAGCTATCCTTCAATACTCTTAATTGGGATTACCAAGGCAAGATCTCTCAAGAATTTATTCAATATCAAGACATGAAATACCAGATGAATCGTGTCTAGCTTATAAGGTAACTCTAACTCATAAACAACCTTCCCAATCCTCTTCACAATATGATAGGGGCTAATAAAGCATGGATTTAGTTTCCCCTTCTTCCCAAATCTCATGACACCCTTCCTGGGTGATACTTTCAAGTATACCCAATCATTCACCTCAAACTTGAAGTCTCTCTATGTCACATTGGTATAGGTTTTCTGGCAGCTCTGTCCAGTTTTCAATCTTTATTTAATAACCTTTTCCTTCTCCATCGACTGATGGACAAGATCAAGTCCAATTAAATAAGCTTCTCCAATCTCAAACCACCCAATTGGTGATCTACATTGTATCCTATATAAAGCCTCATAGGGAGCCATCTAAATGCTTGCATGATAACTGTTATTGAATGAAAGGCAGTGCTCAGATTCACCTTAATACCCATTCCTTTATGAAAATATCTCTAAAATTGGGAGGTGAATTGAGCTTCTCTGTCTGAGATGATGGACAAACAAACTCCATGTAACCTTATAATCTCACAGATGTACAACGTGGCATACTCTTTTGCAGTTTTGATTGTCTTGACCGCTAGGACGTGGGCTACTTTAGTCATCTTATCAATAATCACCCATATTGAATCATGTTGCATTTGAGACCTCGGTAGACCGGTAATGAAATCTATATTGATCATCTTCCATTTTCATTTAGGAATCTCAAAGTTCTGAGCCAATTCACATGCCTTTAATGCTCAACTTTAACTTTGTTGACCATTTAGGCACTTGGAAATAAACTCATAAATATCCCTCTTCGTTCTACTCCACCAATAGACTTCCCTCAAGTCGTGGTACATATTGGTAGAGCTAGGAAGAATGTAATATCTAGATTTGTGGGCTTCCACCATAATTCTATCTCGAACACCATTAACATTTGTAACACACAATCTACTCCTATATCTCAATACCCCATGTCCCTCTTTTGAGAAAACCATCACCTTTTGTTTTTAGATAGCTTCTTTAAATTGAAGTAGGACATGATCTTGGTCTTTCTTTTCTTTCACCTCTACAAGTGAAGATGAAGCAAACTCGTTCTGAATATTAACTCCCCCTTTATCATTCTCTTCGATTGAACTCCTAATCAGGCTAATCTATGCACTTCCTCAGCCAATATTTTCTTTCCTTCCTCAACATAGGCCGTACTGCCCATTGATAAGCTGCTAAGAGTGTCAACAACAATGTTAGCTTTAGATGGGTGGTAGATAATGCTCATGTCATAGTCCTTGAGCAACTCCAACCATCTCCTCTGCCACAGGTTGAGCTCTTTCTGACTGAAAAAGTACTACAGGCTCTTGTGGTCAGTAAACACATCCACATGTACTCCATATAAATAGTGGTGCCAAATAGTAAGTGCAAATACCATCGCTTCCAACTCAAGATCATGGGTTTGATAGTTTCTCTCATGAATCTTAAGCTATCTAGAAGCATAAGCTATCACTGTTCCCCTCTGCATCAACACACAAACCAATCCAACTCTTGATGTGTCATAATATATGACAAAGCCTTCTGTCCCATCAGGCAAGGTCTGTCCCATCAGGCAAGGTTAAGACTGGTGCAGTACTCAGTCTTGTTTTCAACTCTTGGAAGCTCTTCTCATATTCATTAGACCACTGAAACTTGACGATCTTCTGAGTCAACTTAGTCAATGGTGAGGATATGAAATAAAATCCTTCAACAAATCTACGGTAATAGCCTATTGACCCCAAGAAACTTCCTATGTCAGTTGGAGAGGTCGGTCTAGGCCAGTTCTTAACTGCTTTAGTCTTTTGGGCGTCTACTCAAATACCATCAGTTGAAACATATGGCCTAGGAAAGGCACTGACCTAAGCCAAAACTCACACTTCGAAAACTTTGCATACAACTCATAGTCTTCAAGAATCTGGAGGACAATTTTGAAGTGATTGGCATACTCCTCCTTATCTCTCGAATACACCAAAATGTCATCGACGAATACCATCACAAACATATCAAGATATTATTTTAACACTCTATTCATAAAATCCATGAAGCTTGCAGGTACATTACTCAACCCAAAGGACATGATCAATAACTCAAAATGGACATATCTAGTCG
This sequence comes from Solanum clarkiae, assembly GCA_011800125.2. Taxonomy (NCBI): domain Eukaryota; kingdom Viridiplantae; phylum Streptophyta; class Magnoliopsida; order Solanales; family Solanaceae; genus Solanum; species Solanum clarkiae. The sequence continues at coordinate 12,257 of JAABOM020109790.1, read as the reverse complement.
TAAAGGCCATCTTTAGGATATCACATTCCCTTACCTTCAACTGATGGTAACCAGATCTATGGTCTATCTTTGAAAAGCAAGAGGCACCCTGAATTTGGTCAAATAGATCATATATCCTAGGGAGAGGATATTTATTCTTTATCATGACCTGGTTCAGTTGCCTAAAATTAATGCACATTTTGAGAGATCCATCTTTCATTCGCATGAATAGGACTGGAGAACCCTTAGGAGAAACACTCAGCCTAATAAAGCCCTTCTTGGACAAATCTCTCAATTGCTCTTACAATTTTTTCAACTCAGTTGGGGCCGTCCTATAAGGAGGAATCAAGATAGGCTGAGTATCAGGGAGAATATCATACTTGAAGTCAATCTCCCTATCAGGAGGAACTCCAGGAAGATCCTCAGGAAATACTTTAGGATACTCATTTACAATCGAGACTGACTCTAGAGTAGGAGGCCCAACATCATCAGACTTATCTCACATGAGGTGATAAATATAACTTTTAGAGATTAGCTTACTAGCCCTGAGGTAGTAAATAAACTTACCCTTAGGTGCTACAGAATCACCTTTCCACTCTAGGACCAATTCATTCAGGAATTAGAACTGAACTGCTCGGGCTCTACAATCAATAGAGGCATAACAGGCATGAAGTTAATCTATGCCAAGGATCACATCAAAATCAACCATCTTTAACTCAATCAGATCAACAAGAGTATCCTTATGATGGACATAAATAACACAGTTCTTATAGATTCTTTCAGCTGGAATAGACTCACCAAATAGAGTAGAAACATCAAAGGGTTCAAGAAGACACTACGGAGTTCTATCAAATCTACTACATATATAAGGAGACACAAATGATAATGTGGCACCAGGATCCATCAAAACATAGCAATCAAGAGTAAAGACTCAAACCATACCCGTCACAACATCTGGGGAGTTCTCTTGATCTTAGCCACTACCTATGGCATACAGATGATTTGTAGCTTTGCTTGCGCCTGACGTAGTACCTTTTTGATTTCTACTCGCTGGTGAGGGCTAGAGTAGAGGATTGATCCTGATTAGTGCACTTTGGACAATCTCTCTGAAAGTGACCCAATTGGCCACACTTGAAATATACCTCACTCCCCTCACAGAACATCCCCAAGTTTAATAGTCACACTTATAACATGGTAGCTTACCATGTGAACCTTGAGCCACACTAGCATGTGACTAAGATCCCTGGGCTCCAAAATTTAAAAACCTCTGATCATTCCTATTTCTGGGCACCGGTGCACTAGTAGATGATGGTATTTTCTCTAACTGAAACCTGTAACCATTCCCATTCCCTTTCTTCCCAACCTCATGGCTGGATGTTTTGGCCCTCTTATTTATGTGCTTTTCCCTATCTTGTTGTCTCTCCTCATAAGCTTTTTGTACATAATTCATCAACCTTTCAATATCCATATCACTTGCAAACATAGGTCCCCTTCCATCTTTCTTAGGCCCTTTGTTTAGCCCATCAAGATGTAGCCTCATTCTCTCTCTCATATCCATAACCATATCTGTAGCATAGCAAGATAGTTGGTTGAACTTAAGTCCATATTCTTACACAGTCACAGAGCCCTATTTCAGATTCAAAAACTCTCTTATCTTGGACTCTCTCCATTATCTCTGAAAGAAACGTCCCAAGAAAGCCCCCTTGAATATTTTCCAAGTTAGCACTAGGGCTTCCTCTCCTCTACACTTCTTCCATTTGTCAAACCATGGTCTGGAAACACCTTTGAGCTAGTAGGCAGCCAATTGTACTCTGTCAACATCAGTTACATGCATCACCTGAAACACTTTTTAAAGCTCATCAATGTATTTCTCAGGATCCTCATTGGGTGTCGACCCTGTGAACTCAGGCGGGTTCATCCTCAAGAATTCATGGACTCTGGATGTGTTTGTGTATCCTGTCTACCCACTCCTTGCCTAGCGGTGGGTGTTATGGCAGCTTTCCTAGAGTCTGGATAGCCAGGCAAAGCTCAAGGTTTGAGATTTCAGCTTATGGTCGCTGCTCAGTAGGGATAACTGGGACTATGGGTTCATCATGTCCCTGGGGATTGGGTGGGTTAACATTCTGTCTGGAAAGACACCCTTTTCCTCTAACAGCTCTCTTTGGAGGCATGATCACAATTTTGCAAATGCATAAAGCATGAATTAGAAGAGAGTTTCATAGATTTTTAGCTCTATCGTATGAATCAAAACATAAAAGAAGTGTTACCATTCCTAATGTACTATAACTTCTTGCTTATAAATTATGGTGCACAACATACCCATAAACAAGACTCTACTAGACATGGCTTCATAGACTCCCTAGGATACTTTAACTTTGTGCTCTAATACCAAGCTTATCACACCTCAGGAGGGTACCCTAGACGTGGCCGGCACCCAGAGACTGTTCCTAGTCCCCAAGCGGACCACTTGTCCTCATTACACTCACTCCCTCAACATATTTAACGTATCAATAGAAGACTGAAAATAAAAGGTGGACAATCTAAGTCTCAAAAACCATATCGATAAAACATGATAGTATGAAAGAAACTAGCTCAATGTGATCTCCAATCAACAATCTATCTATAGTCTACAAAGCCTCTATCAACTATCAATTGGTGACAATGACAGACCCATGGCTACCTCAAATCAAAATAAAGCAAAATCAAGTCTAACTCTAAAAAGCTAGATGAAACAAATTATGTGCATCCTCCGAAGTCAAGGATGACTTACCAATCAGCTAATATGTGAAATAGATCTTCAACAGAGTGCCTGTTGGCGATCTATAGTACCTAACTCTACATCATGAAATGATGAAGTCCAAATGGATGTCAGTACGTGGAATGTACGAGTATGTAAAATGGATGAATGAAACAAATATAGGTAGAATATTACAAAATAACATCAACTCAGAAGATACACAATTAGAATATCAAATGTCTACCTAAATCAAGAAAAAAGAGTAGACAATAACCCATCGATACCATCCTATCCAACCAAATTAAATCAGGGTACTATCAATATAGAATCTATTTGAGATTTTCTCTTATCCGACAACAATCACTTATGAGTCGGTAATTATACAACAATCCCACAAATGCTGCCACTACCGTTTTGTACTTTCTAGGTAAAGAAAGAATCGATCCATAGATGATCAAGTCTTTCAAGTCCGCTATTGTTTCAGGGACTTCAACTCAAGAGGGAACCTCTGATGTAATGATTCACTCCTTACCTACGCTTGGCGGCATAGCTAATGAGTGTGAGTTGGGATTACTTTTACTCATTTTGGTTCTCGATACTCCTCCCAAGACTTAAATGTTCATAATACCATCCATCTTAATCAATCATCTTAATTAGTCTCATAAAAACTCTCATCATTTCTTCATCTTTATCAAAATCGGGCCTTCCGGCCTATCATATCAATCATCTCAGCAACTCAATTCTCATTCAATCTCTACAGTTCAATTATAAATACTCATTAGGACCATCAAGTTCTATCAAGCTATCATTATGCGCACATTACAACCACAATCAGTATTCTCAAATCAAGGTACTAGACACAATCCATAGGTTCGTTTATACAATCTTTTATAAAATATCATATTGGGTTTATTCAGTAACTTATGAAAGTTATTTATTCCGTTTATGATGTGATGTTTTGTCAAAATATAACACATTTGATGCCTAAAACTTGAGATTTTATGTGTTTTTAATGCAACATTTATTGTTTTTAGGTGCTTTTGTGTGTTTTTATAGGAAAACTGGGTTGGCACAATTTTGGAAAAAGTTGCAGGTTTTGTTGGTTTTTGAAGATATACGAGACCCTATACGAGTCATAGCTCAGTTTACAAGTCGTAGAGGTGGCCTCGTGGAGATTTCTAGTGTTGAAGCAAAAACTGAAGTTCATTCACAACAAACCCAGTTACGAGTCGTAGATCATTCTACGAGCCATATCGACCGGTTTTGTAGAAATTTCCAGTGTTAGACCAAGTGCTGTAGATATGGACTATGAGAACACAATACGAGTCGTAAATCAGACTACAACTCGTGAAGATGTTTTGTGCCAGTGAAGTCCAAGATCCAAGAGCTGAGCACAAAAGTATGATTACAACTCGTGACCTTAGTTACGAGTCGTAACTGCAAGTCATAAGGTGCCGAGCAATTTTTTTTAATTATTTTAGAAAGTTATTTGTAAATACTATAAATAGTAAATATTAGGTCATTAAGCAAAGTTTTTAGAATTTTTCATAAATTACAACTGAGGATAGAGTAGGAAGCAAAATATTAGAGCATTTTTAGGGTTTTAGGTTTGGAAACTAAATTTGGAGAAGAGATTCACTTGTGGATTCAACTTATTTTTTAATCTTGTGATTCTCAATACAAATTAGGTTTTCTTGTTCTTCAATCATTTTGGGTAAGTGATTAAACTTGTCTTCTTTAATCATTGTTTCCTTATTTGCCCAATATATGAATAGCTAAACCCACAACTTGGGGTTGTGGGAACCATGAGAATCTAACTTAGAAAATCCAGATTATTTGCAATTCTTAGAATGGCTATTTGCATAAGTTAATCATTTTTTCTTCATTTTGAATGTTTTATAGTGGTGGCCAACAGTAGAACTTGCCTAGTGCTACCTTCCCGATCCAAGTTGTAATGAATAGGAAAAGAGAGTGATTAACAGGATTCGATGATGTGTTCTCATCTAATCAACCAAACTAGACCAAGGGGAGGTTGACTGGGACTATAGGTAATGGTTGGTTGAGCAAACTATAGAGATGGGCTAAGTCCCAGTGAAATTCGACCTTTACCTTTGACCAAAGGGTTGGAAGAACTTGAATTATCGTCTTACATGTGATATTCTAGTTGAGAATTGTGATATTTAGGGATGTTGATTTAGTGAATCATGGGAAACACAATACCCAAGTTGCTCTCCATTATTGATTGTCTTCCATTTTAGTTAGTTTAGTTTAATCTCCTATCAGTCATTGCAACCCCCCTAGTGGGAATATGAGTTAGTTAATTCTTAAATTGTTTATTAGTGAACCAATTTGTAAAGTCCTGTATTCCCTGTGGGGTTCGACCCTAACCTTGGTTAGGTTTATTACTTTGACGATCACTTTTACTTCAAAAGAGAGAGATATATTGAGCTGCATCAAAGAAATAATGGCACCGTTGCTGGAAATACGACGAGACTTTGATTTGGATTCACTAGTAGTATAATTCAAGTGTTAATTTCTTAGTTCTCTTATATTTTACTTTTGATTTCATTTTTGTTATTGAGTTTCTTTGTAGAGTATACTATTTATTGTATGCCCAATACAAGGAGTCAAGGTATTCCCTTAGCTCTAATTGACTTAGAGATCCAATGGGTTACAAGAAGAATGGCTCAAGCAAATGCTAATATCACTGTTAGTGACGCTATGAATCGGAATGATGATGTTGATGATAGGGATGACAATCAACCAACATTGGAGAATAGGACACAACCTAGGGACTTCAATGAGAATGCTTGTGGATGGAATCAATATAAATTAAATCCCATGGACATGGATGTAATGGTGGCTAGTAATAGTGTCGGCCACCATTATCGACCGACACTAAGTTCATGGTTTCAAGTGGATTTCTCTAATTGTTTCAAAAATCATAGTTTATTTGTGGGTCTACCTTCTGATGATCCTGATAGCCATCTGTATAATGTAGCTTTTGTTTGCAAGAGTGTGATGAGGATACAAAATCTTTCCATAGATGCTGTTGGATTATGGATGTTCCCTTTATCTCTTATTGGTAATGTAGCAGTGTGGCTATCTGAGCTCCCACAACACTTAATCACCAGGTGGGCGGATCTATAGAAGGAGTTTTTGAAAGGTACTTGCCAAAGTCAAAGAAGCACAAATTAAAAGATCAAATCAAAAATTTTGAGCAATTACCTAGTGATTCAATTAGTACAATGTGGGAGAGATTTACAAAGTGTTTGAGAAGCTTCCCAAACCACAAAATTATTGAAGATTCCTTGGTAGAGATCATCTACAATGCCATCTATGAAAATTGTCAAGGTTGTGCCGATACTATAATGGAGGGCATGTTTTTGGATCAACTATTCACAAGGATCGCCGAGAGAATGGAGCAACTGGTCAAAACTAACCATGCATGAGGGCAATAGGAGAGCTTCTATGAGGAGCTCATGTGTTGTTAATGTTGGTTCATAGTAAGCTCAGATTAATGAGGAGCTCATGCAACAACTTTCTCAACTCCGCACAAGCATGGATGTGGTGATTAAGCAAAATCAAGAGAGAGTGCATGCGGTAGTCCATCAAACTCCTCGAGCTCTCATGTGTGAAGAGAATCATTATGATGAGGATGCTTATTTTGTGAGTGATCAAGCGGTGGATTTCCGAAACAATACCCAAGGGTCTAATTTAGACTATTGGTGTCAAGGTTTCGGGAACCAAGGCTGGAACTACAATTGAGAAGGTGCTTATAGAGATAACCGAGGTAGTTATTATGAGAAGAATAGAGTTCCAGAATCCGAATGGTGTAGAAGAGATTAGTTTTTAGAATGGTCCCTATGTTCCACCCCAAAATCGTGATGCCGCGGCAAGTAATTCTATGATTGAAGAAATGCTTGATCGATTGTTGAAAAAAGTAGAGACCCAAAATGAAACTGTACAGGGAATGAAGTCTAATATTTGAAGTATAAATCAAAAGGTAGAGTCTCATTCGGTATCCATTAACCAACTTGAGCAACAATTCAGTCAAGTGTCTATTCAGTTGAATCAATGCCATTAAGGTACATTGCCTAGTAATACAATTCAAAATCTGAAGAATGAGGGGTATTGTATGTTAGTCACGACTAGGGGAGGTAAGAGCACCATTAATCCTCCGATGCCGGTAGGTGTGGATGATGTGCATGAAGAGATAGTTGCGGAGAAGGTTGTGAATGAAGGGGAAGAGGGCAACGAAGATGAGGTAAATAGTGAAGTGGTTAAAGAGTCAGAGAAGTATAGGACCACCCCAAGGCCTCCTTCTCCCTTTACACAAAGACTCAAATAAAAAGAGGAGGATGGTAAGTTTAAAAATTTCCTTTCCATGTTGATACAATTATCCATTAACATTCCCCTGATCAAAACATTGGAGAAAATCCTGGTTATGTTAAATACATGAAGGATTTGGTGACAAAGAAGCACACGGTAAGCCAAGAGCTTTCTCAAGAGCTCCAACATTGTAGTGTCATTACCACTAAGACCTTAGTTTAGTAAAGAGAAGACCCCAGTGCATTCACCATCCCTTGTACCATTAGTGATGTAGAGTTTGCAAAGGGCTTTATGCGATTTGGGTGCTAGTATAAATTTAATGCTTTTTGCAATCTTCAAAAATCTTGATTTGGGTTCTCCTACTCATAAGAACAATCAAGAAACCAGAGGGAATACTTTATGATGTGTTGGTGAAAGTTGATAAATTCATATTCCTAGTGGATTTTGTGATTCTTGATTGTGAAGTTGATTTTTGAGTCCCGGTTATCCTAAGAAGACCATTTCTGGCTACAGGGAAAGCTCTGGTGGATATGGATTTCGGTCAACTCAAATTTAGGGTGAATAATGAAGAAGTGGGTTTTGATATCTATCAATATATGAATCATTTGGATGAATTGAAAAGTGAGGTTGGGCAATTGAGCAATTTTGAGTACTCAAGATGTCTAAGTCATGCTGTGATAATAAATCAGGCGCAACTTGGGAGGCAACCCAAGGATTTTTGATGTTTTAGCATAGTTTTGAGTTTATTTTTCAGTTTTTGAATTTTGAGTTGATTGTCTGCTTGTGTTTTGATTGATATTTTTGATGTTGGGTTTGTTGCATTAAAGGTGCAAGTGCATTTTATGAAGAGCATACAGGTTTAGGACAAAGATGCTAGGTTTTGCTAAGAATTTCATTTGATGTAGTCTCTACGATCAGGCTTACGAGTCATATTACACTTTACAACTCGTAATCCCATCTCGTAGAGAGTAACAGTAAGCAGGTTAAGTGTGCAATCCATCTACGAGCCAACTTTATGACTCATAGCCCACATTATGAGTCATAAATAGGGTTCATGGAGCCCAAGTATGTTTTTGAATTTTGCTAAGTATTGAAGTGGTCTGCGAGACAAGGACTTATGAGTCGTAGATCAAGCTACAACTCATAGTTAGGGTTTCGTAGACCCGACCCAGTGGTTTTAAAGCATGGATACTGTAAAGTATAAAAGGGGGTCAAAATTAATTTGACCATAATTTTTAACCCTAATCACCGACATATTGCCCTAGTTTCTTTCCCCCCACCATTTTTGACCATTTTTCCGGTGACTCCACCAAATTTGCGATAAGAAATTTTGGCACACCTAGGGTTTCACCTATTTGCGTCCCTTTTTGGTCTTCATAGCCTTCATCATCTGTGGTAAGTCTCTTGGTTAAGTTGCAATCTTAAAATGTCCATTAATCTTCATTGTGTGCCTTGAGATGGTGATTAGTTTGAGTGTTAAGCATCAAATTCTTGATTAGAATGAATAGGGAATGTGAAATTAGGGGTGTTTCTGATTTGATGGATTACCATGCCTGAATTTCTATGTTATGGCCTTGTGATTGCAATTAAATGGCTATAATATCATGTTTCTTGTTTGATTGAATGATTGTTGACTAGTTTATGAATGTAAATTGATTTTTTTAGTTACAGAGGAGTATGAGTATGTGTGGGCCATATTGATTTAGTCAGAGTCATAGGGTGATTAATTCTTGTTATACCTGTTGAACTTTACCCCAAGTGCACTTGAATGTGATTGAGTAATTGTTGTTTATGATTTGAGGGTGGTGCTATAAGTATATATTTAACTGAATTTGTGGAAAGATGAAATGATTGAGTATTGATTGCTAAATCTTATTTGATGGGGTAAACTTGTTGAGAAATTCTGTTTACGGCATAGGTTAATTTGTGCTTAGCATATGAGTGTTCACGTACTTACTTCGCTACTGCTAGGGTAGTATTTAAATTGTTCGTGGGGTCCATTTGATGAATTGTGGAACAATAGGTACCTGAAAACTCTTTATCACTATCACGACCCAAACCTATGTCCTAGGCTATGGAGAATGTAAGGTTGATTAGAGAAAGGTTGAAAACAGCCCAAAGTCGCCAAAAGTCCTATGCCGATGTGAGGGGAAGGGATCTTGAATTTAAAGTTGGTGATTGGGTCTGTTTGAAGGTGTCATCCATGAAGGGTGTGGTTCATTAGTAAAAAGGATAAATTGAACCCAAGATTTGTGGGTCCTTATAGGGTGTTGAGGAGGATTGGTAAGGTAGCCTATGAGTTGGAGTTTCCTAGTGAAATGGATTTGGTTCATCCGGTCTTTCATGTATCTATATTGGGGAAATGTGTGGGTGACCCGAATGCTATTGTCCCATTAGATGTTGTGGGTGTTGTTAAAGATAATGTGACTTATGAAGAAGTTCCAGTAGAGATCTTGGATAAACAAGTGAAGAAGTTGAGGAACAAGGATATTGCTTCCGTAAGATCCTTTGGAGGAATCAACAAGTCGAAAGTGCTACATGGGAGGCCGAAACATACATGCAAAAGCAATATCTTTATCTCTTCCATTTTACTTAAGCCTAAGGTACTAATTCTAACTCTTTTATATATGTTATTTCATGTCTCATGTATCAACCTTTTGTGTCATTGCATGAATTCATGTTTATGTTGACAAGTTCATGGTGATTTTGACACGTAAGTGATATTTTTGAAATGATGTTTAGGTGCATTATTGCATTCTTGTTGGGGCTGATTTCTTCATGATTACTCCTATTGTTTATGTGTCTTTGACATTCAGGGGCGAATGTTTCCAAGGTGGAGATATTGAAATAACACCAAAAAGTGCCTGAAAATGTGCCTCGGAAGTGCTAGAAATCATAATTTACATATATCTCAAAATTCCTGCGTGATATCAAAAATCCAAGTTCATATTCTTGATTAGGGGGCAATATTGGGTGGGGAATGGGTCTAACCCCAATTTTAGAGCAATCGTATCAAAATATTAATTTTTTAAAAATCAATTTCTAGTAAGCTCTGCGCGCCCCTGGCGCGACGCGGCCAGGGGGTGCAGATGTAAATTATTTTAACTATTTTTGGTTGCTCGTTCCAAGGCTTTTGGGTCTTTGACCTAAGTCTTCCTATTCAGAAAAATAGCTACACTTAGCCATATTTTGCCTTCATATCATACAAGACATTCCCCAATACTCTCTCAAACATGTAGACAAATATTTCACCCAAAATTCAACAGAAAAACTCATTCCGGATCTTAAGAATTTCACTCAAGCTTCAAGTCTCCATTTCTAATTTTCATCAAGAAATTCTACAAGGTCAAGATATGTGGGTTTCAACCATTGGATCCTTTCTCCCATGGTGCCCAAGCTTTCTTTTTAGATAAATCTCATGTTTCTAAGTTGATTTTACTTATGGGTCTTCTATTATGAATTTGACTGTGAACTTTGTTGGGGTTTTGTAAAAGTGTGACTGTTTATGCATGTTTTGAGCTATGAATCTTAGATTTATCTTGAGATTTGATGAAGGGTTTTGATATATACTGCATGAGGGTATTACTAAGTGTTGGTGCATGGTTTTATATTAAATTTACTTGCATTATTTCACTCTTAAATTGTATGGTTTTACACTAGCATTGCACACCTACCAAGTGTTTGATAAAATTTATGGTTAATGTATCTTGAGTTGTTGAAGGCCTAATGCTTGGCATATGAGTTAAGTGACTTTATGATGATAAAAAGATGATATATATGTGTTGATTGCATGATAAACATCTATAGTGTTATGAGTTGACCATAGCCAATTAAGGGGTAATGCCTCAATCACCTCAGATAGGGGTGGTAAGTCATCAACTAATTGAGGGGTTGGTACCTCTATCACTTCCAATGGAGGGTGGTCATGTCCATTAACCAATTGAGGGGTTGATTCCTCAATCACTTCTAAGGGGTGGTCTACCTTAGATTCCGAGTACTAAGTTTCTTGGTCAATGATGATGGTCTATTCCTGCACATGTAATATGTTCTATATATAACCATATTTACTTCAAGTATAAGTCATGCATGCCATGTTGTTATATGTTCATCTATTGTCTAATTATGCATTTTGACTATGTTGCGTATCTATTGTTATATTACATCCTATATACTTAGTACATTCAAATGTACTAATACATACTCTATGCCTACATGATGTTACTATGTAGGAACTGAAGCCTCACTTGATCATCCTCCTCCACGTGGCTAGTGCGATATCTCTCAAAGAAAGTTGGTGAGTCCTAAACTTCGAGGACATACTTCTCTTGATTTATGCTATGTATAGACTCTTTTTTCTTTATTGTACGCTTTGACTATGAGGGTGAGCCCAATTTCTTGTCTTGGGCCCCACTAAGTTCTATGTTGAGAGGTGTTATTGGACAAGTTATGTAATGATGCTATAAGCTTGACTCACTTTGATTCTTTTGATGTTTTGTGATATAAAGGATATCCCTTAGCCCCATTTCCCCTCTTTACTATCTCTTATTGTTGTTTTATTGCTTCCGTGACCAACGATGTTTATTGATACGTTAAAGGGCTTGATTTGGGTCTCTTTGGGTTCCCCATTCACCGTGTGACGTCTAGGCCCTAGGCTTGGGTCATGACATTTTAATTGGAAAATGTTGATTAAATTCTTGGTAGTTTATATGGTGTTATGTAGTTACCTGGTTGGTGATTTATGACCTTATCTGTGAAAATTACATTTTTACCTTTTCGTAAGTTGACTCAATGATTAAGGTATTGGGTGTTTTGCTTTTCGGTGTTCAAGACAGATATGTCTTTGAGAATCCCACATGAGAAGCCATAGTTAGCTCTTGCAAAATATTATTCCCTTAGCTTGGGTGATTACAAGAAGCCCAGCCTACCCATAGGGTTTATTTGATGCTAAGTGTGATAGATCGATTGAGTTTTGATTGATTCCCTATCATGCCCCAAAGTCCCGTAGGGTGGACCGGCACCCGTGGCCGATAAGGCTCGGGAGAACCAACCTGTAAATATATACGTTCTATACATATTATAAGGGGTTTCTACGTTGACATGCCTTTAAGCAGATAAACAGTGACAACAAGCAAAAAGTACGAGACATGACTTCACTTTTACTTTACATAGTCTACAAAGCCTCTAAATAAAGAAAAACATCTGAAAAGGG
>JAABOM020109779.1:0-24491 GCA_011800125.2 Solanum clarkiae | reverse complement strand
GAGTTGTTTTACATACAAATATATTCCATGTATTGATGTCCATTTTAGTCCTGCATCATTTTATGATGCAGATACAACAGATAGAGGGCTTCAACACGCGCATTATTGAGGTCCGAATCAGTATATGTCGTACTGATGTCCCTTACGAGGGACCTACATTTCATGCTGCAGGTACAAGTGCTAGTAGAATTCCCCAGTAGGAGTTTAGGATATCTGGCTGCTCTTACCAGGCTCCAGGTTGCTTTAGAGCTTTGTGCGTCTAGAGCTTATATTTTTGTATTGTCTAGTTAGTTGAGGCAGGGCCTGTCCCGACCCTTATCAGATACTTTTTCTTATCTAGAGGCTTTGTAGACTATATAAATTAAAGTGTGGTTATGTCTTGTACTTTAAACACTATGGCCCCAACGACCTAGCCATATGCATTTCCTTTTGGCTTGTTATTATTGTTTACTTTCTTAAAGGCATGTTGAAAGTAGAAATCCCTTATAATATGTGTAAAAAGTGCATAGATACAGGTTTGTTTTCTCATGTCTTATTGGCTACGGGTGCCGATCTGCCTTAATGGAACTTTGGGCGTGAGAACAAGCATGTTTTACTTCAAGTATTGATCATGCATACCATATTGAAGTTGTGTTTATCTATGGGTTATGATGATGCATCTTGATTATATTGATTTATGTCTTTTTGCATTGCATCCCGCATACTTAGTACATTCCAGTGTACTTACGTATACTTTATTCCTATATGATATCACCATATAGGGACCGAAGCTCCTCTTGATCATCCTCCACATGGCTAGTAAGATACTTTGAAGACAAGCTTTGGTAAGTCCTCAAGTTCGAGGACACTAACTACTTTCTCTTGCTACTTTAAGACTTCTTTATGTTGAACCCTTGAGATAATGAGGGTGATCTTAGAAAGTGTCATGGCCGCCGCTCCACTCCAACTTAGAGGTATATGTTTGATAATATGATGTATTTAATCTAGGATCTTGACTCTTTATGCCGTGATTACATTGAAAGATTTCCCTTGGTCCCACTTCCCTCTTTATTCAAATCTCTTATGATTGTTGTTTATTTTGCTTCGGCGACCAAGGATGTGTGAATGATATGTCAAAAGGCTTGTTCGGGTTGTCTTCGGACTTCCCAATAGCCATGTCCTGTCTAGGCCCTAGGCTTGGGTCGTGACAATCAAGTTAACTACTTTAATAAAAGAACTACTAAGCATGCAAGTTACATAATAATACACAACTACTGCTCAGAGGTGACCCCACGACACTGACTCCACTCAACTAACATTGTAAATAGACATGAAAAAATTAATAATTTTTGGCAAAGAAAAACCAAATTGAAAGCAACAATGGATTTGCTCAAAGGAGCAGTAATGACAAAACAATGCCAACTCTAATCATCGAGCACCGCAAATAATGTGCATGCACAATGGAGCTTCCAAAGGACGATCATGAACTTAAAACTCAACGACTTACTTTGGCCTGATCCCAAAGATGATTCTTTTACGTAACTCAACCTTCCAACCTACTCGTAACCAAAAACCTAATGTAACCAAAAGACACTTCTATTCTAGCTCCAACTAGCTATCCTTGATATTAAAGGCGATCAGTTCTAAAGTTTCAAAATTGAGTGAACAATATGAATCCAGGGAAACCTTTAAGTCTATTAGGACCAATTATCCTTCCAAAATGCCACTCCTACCAACACAACAAGCGCATAATAAAGTCATCCACTACTAAAAGAAATTTACCACTAAATTAGGGCACATTTACAATACAAGTATGATAACCATCAAAATCACATAGGAGTCAAGGTAAGTTCTAAGTACTCTGGTTATCGAATATGTTAAAGCAGTGGGGGCATTAATAAGCACAAAACAAATTACCAAAAACCCATAGAAGCCTTAGCAGGTTTGAAAGAAAGTTTTAGGATCATCTACTAATCCTTAATTGTTGGTAAACAGTTGTCAATTCAATCTTGCCAAAATCAACATCCGTCGACTAGGCAGGTCAGTAAACAATACATCAATACACTCTCGGACCACAAATACTTAATCAATTGAAAGAGTCTCATTGAAAACATCCGTCACAAAGACCAAATAAGCCAAACACCCTAATGGAACTAACTGATGGACTTCAATAGACGATATAATCCCTGTTAGTCTACCACTATAAAAACCCTACCACAAGACCAAGGGAATACCAAGCAAGACTAAAGTGATCGTCCTGGCGTACCAATCAAAAATACATAACAAAAAGACAAAAAGTCCATCCCCAAAATAATATCAAAATCTAACATATTGATAATGCCCAAGTTACACCACTCTATTGAGGGTGAAGTGGTCATAATATAAACCCTAACAAAGGTTAGGTTCAAATACCATAGAGAATACAGAGACTCACAACGAATTCACTAATATGCAATTCAAGTTATTAACAACTGAATTCCCTGAAGGGGGGGGGGGAGTTTCCAATATTCAACAAGAAAATAAACGAAACTAACTATCACAATTGACAATCAATAATGGAGAGCAACTTGAGTATTGTGTTCCCCATGATTCACCAACTCAATATTCCTGGATAACTCAATTCTCGACTAGAATATAGCATGCAGGACGGCAATGTAAGTTCTCCAAGCCCTTTGGTCAAAGGTGAGAGGCGAAATTCACTATGTGACTTGGCCCATCTCCATAGCGTGCAATACTAACCATTACCCATAGTCCCAGTCAGCCTCTTCTTGGTCTAGTTCGGTTGATTAGATGAGAACACATCACCGAATCCTTTCAATCAATCTCTTTTCCTATTCATTATCACCTAGATCGGGAAGGTAAAACTAGGAAAATTCTAATGTTTGCCACCACCAAAAAACATGCAAAGCAAAGAGAACTGATTACTACATGCAAATACCCATTCCAAGAAATGCAAATTATCCGAATTTATTTGGTTAGATCTTCATGGTTCCCACAACCCCAAGTTGTGTATTTAGCTACTCATGCTATGGGTCAATGAAGAAATTATGAATTGAAACATAATTAAACACCTATCCAATTGAATTGAAGAATAACCAAACCCAAAATTAATTGAGAATCAGAAGATTTTAAGATCCAATAATTTTACAAGTGTATTCTCCCAAAAAATTGAGGTCTCCAAGTACAAAACTCTAAAATTACTTTTTGATGATGTTCTCTATTGTACTCCTCTGAAAAATAACCTAAGTCCTAAAAAATAGATAAATTGGTTGGTGAATTTCTACCACAGATCCTTACAACTCGTAAAGTGATTTACGAGTCATAATTGAGGTCTCGTATTCAGCTTCTTGAATCTTGGACTTCACTGCCACGAATCCACTTCACGAGTCGTAGACTGATTCATGACTCGTATTGCACTCTCGTAGACTTCAGCTATATCAACTAGTCCTTTACTAGAAATCTTCATGAAACCTCTCTATACGACTCGCAGAGTGATCTTTGACTCTTATAGAGGCCTCGTGTAGCTAAAGTCATAAATCATACTTCATTGGAATTTGTCACGAAATCCTCATCTATGACTCGTAGAATGCTCTACGATCTGTAAAGGCTCTCATAAGTCACCAAAAACCAGAAAAGTCTGCAATTTTGCCCAAAGACGTGCCAACGTACTTTCCTGCAAAACTAAATACAAAAACACATAAATATCATAAATGTCACATTGGGAACACACAAAAATCCTATGTTTTAGGTATCAAATATGTTGTTTTTGGATAACACATCAACACCCTCAACTTAAAATTGTTGTTTGTCCTCAAGAGACGACTAAATCTGTATAGACTATACAGTAACACACATATCTCAACTCAACAGCATACATTATATACAATTAAAACTCAGGTACCCACAACAACTTTTGAAAATAGGATCAGATAGCTATTTAGCAAACCAAAGCACACTAGTGCATCTAATAACACAACTATGACTAGCAAGGGAATATCAACAGTCCCCATTCACTGAATAAGTTAAATACTAACAATGCAATGTAAATGCTCTCATAGAAAAAAGTCCCAAATAGAACACTCAATGATGATTACAAATTGACCATGGGACTGTGCAAACACACTCATTCTCACAAATAATATTCATGCATAATGACTAATACCATAGGATTTCCCCTATACTCATCACTCAGATTTTTAACAAACTGGACTAGGATCACTTTAGGACTTTCTAGGCTTGTAACGTAGGCTTAAGGGGCTTTGGTATGACATTTTATAAAAATAGTGACTAAAATCCATTCTTGAGCTGCGTTTTTCATTACTTTCACATTACCAATTCTAATATTTTCACCTTATTCTCTGTTTCTCCACATTCAAGCTTTTTCGAGTATTTTGTTCTCATTAGCCTTTGCCTCATTTTTACACTTCACTTTGCTTCTTCCGCTCAATATAAAACATTTACTTTACACCTGGTACATGATTTTCTTCTTTTTCTCCTCATTCCGAACTCACCACCTTATTTTTGTAATTTTACCCCTACACTAGCCACCATCAACTTTGGTTTTTAGTCTCTACTAAAGTACACAATATCTATTCCCCGAATCAAGGCCACTTTTGGTAGTCACCCTCAACATAGGCTTTTTGGCTCAATCAAGGTTCACAATGCTCAAGGAAAGACCAGGGCCAATCTCAAGGTTTTTCACTAGAGATGGTTAGGCTAATTAGGTATTCTTGAAAGAATTGGTACATGTAAGATTCAAATATTTGGAACCTTCATTTGGTTGGTAATTTTTGGGCTAAAGTGGACTAATTAAAGAATAAAGGCGTAAGATCCCTTCTTAATCCATTTAATCTACAATTTAAATTAGAGTGATAGGGTAAGTTCTGAATTAACACAAAATGCATGAATCTAGAAAAATAAGCTCACACTCACATAGCATTACATACATTATCAACAAGAGAGTCATAGATCAAATATTGCCAAACACCCAAACATGCACGATTACCATTTAACTACTAATCAAAATTTGTAGTGGGTACCAATTTTCAAAACATAACATTAAAACATGCTATATGCCATAAGTATTAGTACTATATTCCACACACATTATCTAAACATCCTAAACATGTCGATTCAACAGAAATTAAATATCCACGACGAAAAAGAACATAGGCAATAAAACCTCGTGATCAAAATTTGGGGTAGTTATGGACCATAAGCTACTTAGACTATATTAAGGCCCATAATTACTCACACCCCAATGAAAAAAAATGTGCATTGTCCCCAATGCAATAAATCAAGCAAAAATAGAATAAGTAGGGGTCAAAAATATACCTCGACTCCTAAGCACCATGGTCCACCTTGGGTTTCCTTCCAAGTAGCTCCTGATTTATTAATATGACATGACATAACTATCATGAGTACTTAGACTTCCTCAAGATCTCATTCTTCCACCTTCTTGATCTCTTCCGTATTTCCAAGGTATGGCTTGACTCTTTGGCCATTTACTTTGAAAGTACCTCCATTTTGTCTCTCCAATTCAATAGCCCCATGATCAAAGACGCATGCTAACCAAAAGGGTCCCAACCATCCGAATTTGAGCTTCCCAGGAAACAACTTTAGTCTGGAATTGAAGAGTAGCACTAAGGCCACTGGTGTCCATAGGCGGTTTCCTATGTGGTGGTCATGTTGTATTTTCATTCTTTGCTTATAAAAGGCTAAACTCTCATATGCTTTCAATCAAAATTCATCAAGCTCATTGAGTTGTCTTAATCTAGAGGTAGTTGTATCATTCCAATACAGATTCAACTTCTTCAATGCCATGTTGCTTTATTCTCAAGTTCCACTGGTAAATGACATGCCTTCCCAAAGACAAGTTGATTTGGGGACATTCCTGTAGGGGTCTCGAATGCAGTCCGACCTACCTATAATGCATCATCTAGTTTCCATAATCAATCTGTTCGGTTTACATTCAAAGTCTTAGATAAAATCTGTTTAATTTCCCTATTTGACACTTCCACTTGCCCACTCATTTGGGGATGATAAGGCGTTGCCACCCTATTTTTAACTCCATACCTTTCAAGAAGAGGTTTAAAACGTCTATTGTAGAATTAGAAACTCCATCACTAAAGATAGCAAGAAGTAACAAATCTTGAGAAGATATTCGTTTTCAGGAATGTTATGACACTTTTACCCTCATTGTTAGGTAGAGTCACGATCTCCACCCACTTTGATTTGTTATCCACAACAACTAAGGTATACTTGTTTCTATGTGAGCTATCAAATGGTCCCATGAAATCTATCCCCCACATATCAAACAACTCAACCATGAAAATATGATTTAGAAGGAGCTCATGCTTGCGAGTAACCCCACCTTGTCTTTAGCACCTATCACAAGCTTTGGCATAGTCATGGGCATCTTGGTGGATGGTGGGCCAATGATACCCACATTGTAAAATCTTGTAGGCTGTTTGAATCCTACTATGATGTCCATCCACCAATGACGAGTGGCATGCCTCGAGCATGCTCATCATTTCGACCTTAGGAATACAATGATGAATAATCCCATCAGCACATACACAGAATAAGTATGGGTCATCCCAAAAGAAGTTCCTCACATCATAGATAAACATCCAATATTGATGTGTGTTTAAGTCGGATGGCATGATATCACTCACTAAGTAATTTGATAATCTGCAAACTAAGGTATTAGATCATGTGATGCAGCCAACACTCTCTCATCAGGGAAGGAATCATTTATCTCCTATCCATCATCAAATTTCATTATTTTCCCATCGTCCAATATGGATAGGTAATCTGCAACCTGATTCTCTATCCGTCTTCTATCAATATCATCAAAGTTAAACTCTTCTAAGAGAAGCATCCATATCAACCTTGGATTCACATCCTTTTTATCCATCAAATATTTAAGTGCTCAGTCATCTGTATGCACCACTACTTTGGTTCCTAACAGATATGATTTGAACTTTTCGAATGCGAAGACTATCATGAGTAACTCTTATTCTGTGACAATGTAATTCTTTTTGGTTGTATTTAGGGCTTTGTCGGCATAATATTGGGATATAATATCTTCTCCTTTCGCTATCCCAATATTATACCTAGAGCGATCCCACTTGCAACACGCATAATTTCAAAGGGCTTAGACTAGTCTGGAGACATAATAATTGATACTAAGATCAACCATTTCTTTAACTCTTCAAAGCTTGCATACATGCATCATCAAACACGAATTTAGCATCTTTCTCCAATAATTTGGACAATGGGTGTGAAGGTTTGGAGAAATCTTTTATGAACATCCGATAGAATCCTGTATGTCCCAAGAAACTCCTCACACCTTTTACTGAGATTGGTGCTAGAAGATTCTCAATCACCTAAACTTTAGCTTTGTCAACCTCAATGCCTTTGCTAGATATACTGTGTCCTAACATAATGCCCTCTTTCACCACGAAATGACACTTTTCCCAGTTTAGCACCAGATGACTTTCTACAAATATTTGCAACACGTCATGTAAGTATGCCAAGCAATCCTCAAATGAGTTTCCAACCGCACTAAAATCATCCATAAAGACTTTATATGTACTCTCCACCATGTCTAAAGAGATGCACATCATGTATCTTTGAAATATTGTTGGGGAATTACACAACCCAAATGGCATCCTCTTCGAAGATGCCATAGGGGCATGTAAATATGGTCTTCTTCCAATCCTCTAGAGCGATGATGATTTGATTATAGCCGCAATGCCCATAGAGAAAATAGTACCACTACTTTTTTGCTAGTCTGTCAAGAATCTAATCCATGAATGTCATAGGAAAGTGATCCTTCTCTGTCCAGGCATTTAGCTTTTTGTAATCCATGCACACCCTCCATCCTGTGACTGGCCTCATCGGTATCAATTCATTGTTAGCATTATTTACCACTATGATACCTTTCTTTGGAACATATATCACCAGTATCACCTATTCACTATCGACGTTTGGGTAGATTACTCCTGCATCCAACCATTTAATGATCTCCTTTGCAAAAAACCTCTTGCATAGGAGGGTTTAGGAACCTTTGATGCTTAATACTTGGCTTGTAGTCCTTGACTAACTGGATTTTGTGTGTACATAACCCAGGAGGGATACCAATAATATTTGTAACAGTCCATTCCATGGCTTTCTTAAATTATTTGAGCACTATTATAAAGGCATCTGCTTGCTTATCATTCAAATCTGCAGCTATTATAACTAGCAAAGTTTTGTTGACTCCAAAAAGTTCATATTTCAAATATGCTAGAACTGCTTTCAATTCTAACACTAGTAGGTCTTCTATGGAGGACTTTGTGGGTGGCGACTCCAAATATTGCAAGTCTAGCTCTAGTTTAGTTTGGAGTCTAGGACTAAAAGACACCACTAGAGCATTTACTGTCTCCTTATAGCCTGGGATACCATTAATGTCGAAGTTCATCAATACTGCGTCCAAAGTGTTAACACCCATTCTTATCTTAAGTGGTACCTCTGGCTCAGCATCATCAACAGTCTTGATAACCAAAACCACTCTCACATCATTATTATCCCTTGTTTGTGGACACACATTAAACACGACCTCATCCTTCCCAAATATGAACTTGAGCAAACCCTTCTCCATATCCACGAAGGTGTGATCGGTAGCTAAGAAAGGCCTTACCAAAATAATAGGAACTTCAAAATCAACCTCACAACCGAGGATCACAAAATCTGCCGGGAATAAAAATTTTTCCACTTTACCAACACATCATAAAGTACCCACATAGGTTTCTTCATAGTTCTATGCACCATCAACAACCGCATGTTAATTGGAGTAGGGGCACCCAAACTAAGCTTCTTATAGACCGCAAGAGGCATCAAATTGATACTAGCACCCAAATCATATTATGCCCTTGTGAACTCCGCATCTCCTATAGTGAAAGGTATAGTGAAAGAACCTGGGTCTTCATACTTTTGAACCAAGGACTTAGTAGTGATAGCACTACAATGTTGAAGCTCTTGAGAAAGCTCTTGACTCACTGTGCTCTTTTTGGTAACCAAATCCTTCATATATTTTGCATAACCCGACATTTTCTCCAAAGCTTCAATAACAGGGATGTTGATGGATAGATACTTAAGCATGGATATAAAGTGCTTGAACTTGCCTCCCTCCTCCCTCTTGTTAAGTCTTTGTGGGAAAGGAGGAGGAGTCCTTGGGACTGACTTATACTTCTGTGGCTATTTAGATACATCACTCACCCTTTCTTTGACACAATCATCTCTTTCAACCACATCCTTATCTGCAACTATCTTCTCACGCATATCTTCAACCTCAACCAGCATAGGAGGATCAATGGTGCCCTTTCCACCTCTAATAATAACTGCCATTTGCCCTTCATTCTTTGGATTTTGAACTGTGTTGTTAGGCAATGTACCCTTTTGATGCTAATTCAACTGAGTTAACACTTGACCAAATTATTGCTCAAGCTATTTAATAGCCATAAAATGAGACTCTATCTTTTGATTAATACTTGAAATATCAGATTTTATGCCCCTTAGATTTTTATCTTGTGTCTCGACCTTCTTCAAAAAATGATCAAACATCTCCTCAATTCTAGAAGTGCTTGCACTGATGTCTCAATTATGTGGTGCCATATATAGACTATTTCTGAAACCATTTCTTTGAACCTAATCAGCTTCTGGACCCCTATTCCTCTCATGTCTCTGTAAGCTCTATCTCCACTATAGTTCTAACCTTGGTTTCCTTGACCTTGGCGCCAATAGTCTTGATTGGACCCTTGGCCATTGGTCTGGAAACCCATCATCGGATCATTCATAAAGCAAGCATTCTCCTCAAAATAAGACTCCTCATACATGGGTGCATGTGGAGGTTGATGAGCTATTATATTCACTCTTTCCCAATTTTGCTTGATCATAACATCCATGCTTGTGTGAAGTTGAGCAAATTGTTGCATAATCTCCTCATTGATCTTAGCTTGCTCTGAACCAACATTGACATCACTTGATCTCCTCATAGAAGCTTTATCATGTTGCTCCATGCACGATTCACCTTTACCACTTGCTCCATACGTTCGACAATCCTTGCAAATGTTTGATAAAAAAACATGCCCCCCATAACAGTGTCGGCACAAGCTTGACTATTCTCATTAAGAGCACGGTAGAAGATCTCCACCAAAGCATCATCAACTAACTTGTAGTCAAGGATGCTACTCAAACATTTAGTAAACTGCTCCCATGTAGTGCAAATTGAATCACCGGGAAGTTGCTTAAAGTTGTTGATCTGATCCTTCAAATTGAGCTTCTTTGATCTGGGGAAGTACTTCTCCAAAAAGGCCTTCTACAAATTTGCCCAACTGGTGATTGAACTTTGTGGGACCTCAGATAGCCATAATGCAGCATTGCCAGTAAGAGACAATGGGAAAACACGAAGTTCCACAGTATCCACAGATATATTTTGTGTCCCAATCACACTATTACAAACAAACACCACATTGTACTAGTGGATATATGGATCCTTTGATTGTAGGCACGCAAATAACCCACGAGTTTGCAGCATTTGAAGTAACCCACTAGAAATTGTGAACTTCGTGTTAGTCGATAGTGATGGCAACACAATAGCCCCCATCACATCCAAAGCCATAGGGGTCAACCTATACTGGTTTCGCCAGTAAGCATTGTCACTGAAATCCCGAGGTTGTGGAATATTCTCCAAAAGAGGTGGGTTTTCATTCTGATCATTATTATTAACATTCTGATTCAAGGCTATATTACTCATAATCTTAGCATTTTCTTGAGCCATTCTTCTTGTAATTCATTGTATCTCTGGATCAAGTAGAGTTAAAGTATTGCCTTAACTCCTAGTGTTGCGCATATACTACTAGTATACCCTAGAAAGAAACAAAAACAAAAACTAAAACAAAAAAAGTAAAATACAAAGGAAATAAGGACTAACTCTTGAATTGCAATTACTAGTGAATATAATTAAGTCTAGTTGTACTCCGTGGCAACGGTACCTTAATCTTTATAACACCCAAGTTACACCTCTATTTTGAGGATAAAGTGATCGTTATAAAATATAAAACCTAACCAAGGTTAGGGTTGAATCCTATAGAGAATACGAAGACTCACAACGAATCCACCAATATGGAACTCAAGTAATTAACAACTCAATTCCCCAAAGAAAGGGGGTTGTGATGTTCAACAAGAAAATAAACTAAACTAACTATCACAAGAGACAATCAATAATGGAGAGCAACTTGGGTATTGTGTTCCCCATGATTCCCCAACTAAATATCCCCTGCTAACCCAATTCTTAACTGGAGTATAGTATGCAGGACGATAATTAAAGTTGACCAAACCCTCTGGTCAAAGATGAGAGGTGAATTTCACTATGTTACTTGGCCGATCTCCATAGTCACTACACAAGATTTACATACTTGATCCACCACAAAAGAATCCCCTATAGGGGTTGAAACACGTAACTGCACCTCTAATAACTCTGAGTCAATTTCCAAAAGGGGAGCAAAGTATACAAATACATAGGAGTAAGTGGAACCTCTATCAAATAAGGCTAAAATAGCCTGCTATCATAAAAGAATGGTTCCTGTGATCACATTGTCTGCTCTCGCAGCTTCAGCCCTACTTAGAGCAGCATAAAAGTGGCCCCGTCGTTTACCTTTCATCCATCTTTCCTACCTCCCATCCTACCTCACTAGGGACTTCCTCAAGTACCCTATTGACTACCATCATGTCCTTAGCCTATGCCTCTGCCTCCAGTTTGAGGTAGTATTGCTACCAAAGGTGCAGCTTGGATAAGGCAGTCTTTGACCAGTAGTCTAGGGAACCACAATCATGAAAACCTAGGCCTGAACGCTCTAAAGTTCCTCATCTGTGTGATGACCTCAAGTTTTATCATTTGACTAGCTGGTACATTGATTCCTTTTTTCTATTATGGCGACCACTATTCCTCCAATATCGCTGATGGAGGTATAGGTTATAATAAGTCTTAGTGAAGTCCCTGGTAGTGCACACAGGTTTCTCAAGCCTCCATGGGACTCTATTCAAAGAGACATTACCGGGTGGAAGACACTACAAATCTTACCTTACTAACTGACTGGGATAGATTGTACAAAACTTGTTGATATACGCAGTTGAATTCACATGCATCTCCATTTCCATTATATTATTTTTTGCTTGGTCCACCGGTAGTATGTGATGCCGGTCAGGGTTTTGCTCACCAATTTTACCACAAGTGGAATGGAACGCTAGTTGGTTGCAATTTTCTCATATTTGCACTTGCCTTTATTATTTTTTATGTATTAAATTATTCCCTCATTGATTGAATATGTACCCTTTTAGGCTGGGTTGGTTTAGTCCATAAATATTTATTAGAGAATTGGTGTTTTTGGTTGCTTGTTTCCTTTTTGAGTAGATTTTTAAGCCTTTCCTTCTTACTACCAAATAGTAGACCTGATTCTCCCAAGTATGCTTTCCTCCTCCCCCTCCTTTGTCTCATATATGTTATTTTTTCTATCATTCGGTTACTTGTGCTATACTTGCTTTATTTTTATGGTATATATATTTATACTATCAATGGATTTCAGTCAGCTTATGCCTGCTCAATACCCTTTGTTTTGGTACCCAAACTACACTTTTTTCTGTAGAGATCATAATCTGAGTCCACACTATTGACTTTCTTTCATGTAGAGAAGGCTAAGGATTTTGGAGATATGGTGAGCTCTTGGCGTTCGGAGTTGCCATTTTCTATACCTTTCTATTTAGATTAATCTTTATTTTGCGTTTAGAGATAGTCTGAACTATTAATGTATTTTGCAAAAGCTCTTACTCCTGTTTTTATGTTGTAGTTCCTTGAAAACTAACTTGTGCAAAGTCTTGGGGGTGGCTGTCTATTTATTATTTCTTCAATTTTGTAGTTCTTTCCCTGATTTCAACAACTTTTACTTCTTATGGATATCTTCCACGGGATAACCTATCGCCTATGGTTTTGGGCTGTGGGTTAGGCTTCCCTAGCGGTGGGTTGTTGTAGGTACTATCAAGGCCAGAGAGGTCGAGCCATGATAAATCTATTCAACAAGTGAACAAGCAAACTAAAAAACCAAGAGTGTAATAACAACGTAGAAACGAAGGGACTACACCAACCCAGCCTAAAAGGATACATAGTCAATCAATGAGGGATTAACTTACTGCATAACAACATAACATAAGCAAGTACAACTGGTGTCCTGTTACACCCATAGTGCAATTAGCAAGTAGAACCCTGACCGTCATCACATACATACTCTAGGGGGACTAAGAAACAAACAATATACTTATGATGGTGATACAAATGAATGTAATGCATGATACCTCTCCATTATGTATCTCCATAAGTGTCATACAACCTAACACAATCAAGCTAGCAAGGTAGGACCCGTAGTATCCTTTATTTGTTATAATGTTTCGCTGGCATAGAGTCCTACAGAGGCTCAAGATACCAGTACATGTTGTCAGAGCATTCACTAATACTTCTCATAATCAATGCCTCCATCGGTGACACTAGAGGAATTGTCGGGGTGTTGATGCAGTGGCTAGTTAAATATTAAAAATAAGGTCATCCTAGATGCCTTCTATAACGTAAGGTAGACAGGACTAAGTCCCTGACTCCTCAAAAGTATCAAACTTAAACATTCACATGATCCAAGTGGTATTAGTCCAGATAAAAATCAAGTTAAAGAATCAATTTGATATCCACCAAATAAATCCAGTTCAAACTAATGCCATATCAGTAGTATAATAACCATTTTCCCACTCTTTTTCTCTATGCATAATGATAAGTCAATGCACGATAGGAATCGTACCACAAAATCTGTATGAATGAGCAACCAATGCATGGCATGCCCTTCAAATAGCCTATATCAAGTGCATAATTTAAGTCAACAACTGAGTCAACTAATGGAATCTATAACCACAACAACATCGTCGAATCTCAAAATCAAATACATGGTACAACTCCCAAAAACAAGTGTTGCCTGAAGCCATAACTAGATTCCATAGCGATAAACATGTTCTCCTCAGTAATATTTGATTTAAATATTGCAAAGTTGCTCAAATTTCATGTGTTTAACTAATTATAACTCTTTGATAGTATACTAAGTGAAACAACCCAAAACAATGCCTGAAAATGAGCCTCAAAAGTGTCAAGAATCGCAATTTCCATATATCTCAAAATTCGTGCGTTATTTCAAAAATTCGACTTCATATTCTCGATCAGCGGAAAAAATTGAGTGGGAAATACGTCTAACGCTGATTTTGGAGTAACCGTATCAAAATTTAAATTTCCAAAACGTCAATTTCCAGTGAGCAGTTTGTGCCCCAGGAATGACGGGGCACGCTACAGTGTTAATTTTGTCCAATTTTTTTATCTTGATCCAAGGCTTTTGGGTCATCGGCATAAGTATTCTATACGTAAAAATACCTATACTTAGCCATATTTCACCCTCATATCATTCAAGACATTCCCCAATACTCACTCAAACACTTAGACAAATATTTCACTCCAAAATCAAGTCCCAAAAGCTTTTCCGGAACTTAAGGATTTCAGTCAAGCTTCAAGTCTCCATTTCAATCTTCACTAAGGAATTCTCCAAAGTCAAGGTATGTGGGTTTCAACCATTGGGTCCTTTCATCCATGGTGCCTAAGCTTGCTTTTTACATAAATTGCATAATTTAAGGTTGATTTACTTATGCGTCTTACTACTATGAACTAGACTATGAACTACAATGAGATTTCATGAAATTATGAATGTTTTACTATGTTTTGAGCTATGAATCTAAGATCTATTGTGAGATTTGATGAAGGGTTTTAATGTATATTGCTTGAGGGTGTTACCAAGTATTGATTAATGGTTTTGCATTAGATTTTCTTGCATTATTTCATCCCTAATTTGTATGAATTTACACTAGCTCTACATATCCGCCAAGTGTTTGATAAAATGTCCAATTATGGTTTCTTGAGGAATTGAAGGTCCAGTGCATGTCTTATGAGTTAAATGACTAGATGATGATGAAAGGAACATATGTATATGATATTTTCTATATAGAGTTTCAATATGACCATGCCCGGCTTGGGGGGACAAGAGTTCGAGTAACCATGTCGAGGGGTTTGTACCTTGATAGTCAATCAATGGGATAGTGCCTTGATAACCGAGTTGAGGGGTTAGTACCTCAATCACCAAGGGTGGTAGGATAAACTATCCACTAACCAATAAAATGGGTTCGCACCTTGATAGCCATGTCAATGGCTTGTACCTTGTTCACCAGGGGTGGTAGGGTGAGACTATTCGTCAACCAACCAAAAGAGTTCACACCTTGGTAACCTAGCTTGTCTCTTCTTACACATGTATTTTATCTTATGTAAGAACATCTTACTTAAGCATTGATCATACATACCATATTATTATTATGTTATCTTTTGCTTATCATTTTGTATTTTGTCTATGTTGCCTATTGCTTATTGCATTGCATCCTACATACTTAGTACATCCAAATTTGCTAACACATAATCTATGCCTACATGATGTTATCATGCATGGACCGGATCCCCATTTGATCATCATCCTCCACGTGGCTAGTATGGTATCTCTAAAGATAGTTGGTGACTCCTCCATTTTTGGGACATTGGTCTATGTTCTTATGCTATGTATTGCAACAATCTTTCTTTATCGTATACTTTGACTATGAAGGTGAGCCCAATTGCTTATCTTGGCCATCGCTCTTAACTATGTAATAGAGGTGTTGTTAGACATGTTATGTATATGTGCTATGAGCCTTGACTCTCTTGTTTCTTGATGTTTATGTTTATGATATGAAAGCTTCCCTTTAGTCCCTTTGCTCTTACTTCTAATATTTATGTTAATTAGCTGCTTCTGTGACTAAGGATGTGTGATGATATGTTAAGGGGCTTATTTGGGGTCCTTTCGGGTTCCCTATTCACCGTGTCATGTATAGGCCCAGACTTGGGTCATGACAAACTTGGTATCAAAGCACTCGGTTGTTAGATCCTTAGAGTCCAACACTCTGCGTCGATTAGGGTCTTGTTCATGGTTAGGCTATGCAACCCACCTATGAGTAAGAGGCTATGAGACATTTTAGGAAACGTTTCCCTTCTTCTTGATGCTATAGAAGTTAGGTCAGTTTTCCTTCTAACAAATGTTCTTTACCATGTTCAGATCATGCTTAACACAAGAGGAAGGAGAGCCTGCATTCTCGAGGAATGATGTGTTGTCAAAATACAACATATTTGATGCCTAAAACAAGGAATTTTATGTGTTCTTAATGTGACTTTTTATGGTTTTTATGTGTTTTTATGTTGTTATTGCAGAAAAGGAAGGTTCTCATGATGTTGGGAGAAAAATTACAGATTTTGCTGAAGTGCAGGACATAGCTCACCTATGAGTCGTAGCCCAAGCTACGACTCGTAGGGTGATCTCCTGGCCAGAAACAGAGAGCAAAAACTAGAAATCTTTTAAGTGGAGGTCAATCTTACGAGGCCACCCTGTGAGTCGTCGGTCTCACTATGACTTGTATAGGTAGACTCGTAGCAAGAAACAGAGAGCCAAAATTTTGGACCAAAAATTGAAGGCCTAGACTATTAGAAGAACATACGAATTGTTGCTCAAGCAATGAGTCATACCAGGTGGTCATAATAGTCAACTCCAAAATGCCAAGTGCCTATACGACACCCTGATTACGATACATAAGTCACCCTATGAGTCATACCTGTGAAGCATACCTGCTGCCAATTGTCTTTTTTGTGTAATTTTTAGGGTTAAGTTTGTAAATACTATATATACTTTTTGTTAGGGTTTATTTTGAGGAGATTTCTAGACTTGAATATTGGAGAGCCTTTGAATATTCTCTCTAGATTATTTTAGGGTTTTAGTGTAGATTTTCATTTTACCTTGAAAAACCCATTTTTGGGGATTGCAAATCTTACATTGTATTTATTCTCAATCTATCAAGCTTGTGGTTTGCAACTTGTGGTGTTATCACTCTTCAGTGCTTTAGGTAAAATTCTCAACTATGTCTTCTATTTGCATTTTTGTTGGTTTTGGCTTAGCCATGAGTAGCTCAGCACTCACCACAGGAGGTTGTGGGTACCAGAGGTAGTTGACTTGAGATAACCTAGATTTATTGCATTTCTATGATTGGGGTTTTGCATGTATTGTCTATTCCCTTCATTTTGATTGTTGTTTGGTGGTGGCCAACACCAACCCTTGCCTACTATCATGATCCTGACCAAGGTAGTGATGAATAGGAAAAGGAAAGTAGATGATAGGATTCGATTGATGTGTTCTCGTCTAATCAACTAAGCCTTACCAAGGGGAGGTTGACTAGGACAATAGGTAACGGTTAGTTGGCACACCATGGTTTCCTACCAAGTACCATGGTGAAATTCGACCTTCATCTTCGCAAGCGAGCTGGAAGAACAAGTTGCCGTCCTGCATGCAAATTTTCAATTGTTGTTATGTTGTCTATTGTAATCGAGTCAATGAACCATGGGGAATAATTCCCAAGTTGTCTCTAAAATTGAATGTTTCCTCGCGTAGTAGTATAGTGTGTATTTTACTTATGTTCTTAAATCAAAAACCTCCCTATTCAGAGATTTTAGTTATAAATACTCAAAATGATTGATAGTGAATACTTGTAATCTAGCCCTGTATTCCCTGTGGATTCGATCCTAATCTAAAGTTAGGTTAATTCCTGATAGCGACAACTTTCATACTGGAGCGTGAACATCACAAAAAATTATGGCGTTGTTGCTGGGGAATACAACTTGGTTTTGAATTGATTTCACTATTTGTTAGTTCAAGTGTTGATTTCTAGACATTCTTGTATTTTACTTTTATTTTTATTTTTGTTACTTGATTCTACTTGCAGGGTGTACTAGGTTCTATGCCCAACACAAGGAGCCAAGGCAATCCCTTAGCTCCAATCAATTTGGAGATCCATCGACTTTTTAGAAGAATGCTAAGGTAAATGAGGATATCACAGTTTAGGAAGAAATGAATGTGAATGACAATATGGGAAAAGAAAAAAATCCACCCCCGAGGGATGATAGGCCATAACTTAGGGACTTCAACAAAATTGCTTATGGTTGGAACCAATATCGCTTGAACCGTATGGCCATGGACATTACTGGTACTATAGTGTTGCCCTCATTCCGAGAAGATGCTAAGTTTTTGGTGTCAAGTGGACTACTTCAAACTCTCCAAAACTATGGATTGTTCACAGGGCTACCTTTAGAGGATCCCCATCATCATCTCCTTAATGTTGTTTTTGTCTGCAAGAGTGACATTGGAACATAAAATCTTTCTCTTGATGTCATTGGTTTTCGGGTGTTTCCCTTGTCACTAATGGGCAATGTAGCTACGTGGTTGACTGAGCTTCCTCTGGGTACAATAACAAGTTGGGAAGAGCTTCAGAGAGTATTTCTAGAAAGATATTTTCCAATATCAAAGAAACTAAAGCTTAAAGATCAAATAAACAATTTTTGAGAAATTACCGGGTGATTTATTAGTACCACATGGGCGAGATTCACCAAATGCTTGAGGATGGTACCCGATTATAAGATTATTGATGATGCCTTGGTTGAGATCTTCTATCGGGTGCGTGATGAGAATAGTCAAGTTTGTGCCTACACAATCATGGGTGGTATGTATCTTGACCAACCTTTTGCATTGATAGCCACTAGGATGGAGCAAGTGGTTAAAACCAACAGAACATAGGGTGAAAGTGAGCGAGGTGCAATGAAGACTTCTTATGCAGTCAACACAAACAATGAGCAAGCAATGGTCAATGAAGAGATCATAAAGGAAGTTGCTCAGCTTTGCACGAGCATGGACTTGGTCTTGAAGCAAAAACAAGAAAGTGTCCAAGAAGTCACCACCATCCTCCTAAGGTTCCCATATATGAAGATCTTTTCATTGATGAAGATGCTTGTTTCTTGAGTAACTAAGTGGAGGGTTTCCAGAACAACCCCCAAGGGTCCAATTCAGACTATTGGAGGAAAGGTTCCGAGAATCAAGGTCGGAACTACAACATGATGGTGCATATGGAGACAACCGGAGTGGCTACTATGAAAGAGTAGGAGTGCCGGATGCCGAAAGGGGAAGAAGAGATGGCTATAGGAATGGTCCTTATGTGCCACCTCACAATCGTGATACCGGATCAAGTAACTCTAGGAAAGAAGAGATGTTTGACAATTGTTGAAGAGAGCCGATCAGCAAAATGAGACTTTGAAAGAAATGAAAACTGACATTTCAAGCATCAACCAAAAGATAGAATCTCACTCTATGGTAATAAAGTAGTTGGAACAACAATTTGGGCAAGTTTCTTCGCAATTGAACCAACACCAAAAGGGTACCTTACCAAGCAACATGATTCAAAATCCTAAGAACGAAGGGTATTGTATGGTAGTCATGACTCGATGAGGCAAAAGCACTATTGATCCCCTATGCCAATGGTTGAGGATGAAGCCGATGAGAGGGTCATTGATAGCAAGGTGATGATTGAGGAAGAAAGTCGAAAGAGTAGTGGAGTGGCAAGCCAAGAGGTGGGAGAGCAAAAGAATGTCAAGGTTGTCCCAAAACCACCTCCTCCGTTCCCCCAAAGTCTTAAGAAAAAGGAGAAAATGGAAAATCCAAACATTTCCTTTCAATGTTAAAACAATTATCCATCAACATTTCCCTCTTACAAGCTTTGGAGAATATGCCCAGATATGCCAAGTATATGAAGGATTAGGTGACAAAGAAAAACACTTTGAGCCAAGAGCTCTCACAAGAGCTTCAACAATGTAGTGTGATTATGACAAATTGCCTAGTTAAAAAATGAGAGGATCCCGGTGCACTCACCATCCCTTACACCATTGGTGATATTGAATTTCCAAGAGCATTGTGCGACTTAGGAGAAAGTATTAACCTGATGCCTCTTGCAATGTTAAAAAAGCTTAGACTTGGCACCACTACACCGAAAAAAATGTGGTTGCTCATGGCATATCGAACTATCAAAAATACAGAGGGAATACTTCTCGATTTGCTTGTTAAAGTTGATAAATTCATCTTTTCCTGGACTTTGTGATCTTTGATTGTGAGGTTTATTTCGAGGTGCCCATTTTTTTTGAAGACCTTTTCTGGCCATCAGGAGGGAAATAGTGGATATGGATTCGGGTCAGCTTTGGTTCAGGGTCAATGATGCAGAGATTGTGTTCGATATGCACCAGTTAATGAAACAGCCGGATGAGTTGAAGAGTGAGGTTTGTGCTCTTGAAGATCTTTGATGATGGATGATGATAAAGTCAAGCCACGACGTTAAACAGGGTGCTTATTGGGAGGAAGCCTAAGCATCTTTGGATAATTGTGGGTTTGTTTTAAGTGTGTTTGGTTATTGGAATTTTTAGGTAGTAGGGTGTTTTTTTGTTTTGAATTTTAAAGACAGAGATTTAGTTGTGATGTTTTGAAGATTGTTATGTTTTGAGAATTGATCTGTAGATGGAAATAAAGAAATGAAGATGTGAGAAAATGACACTTGGAACGACCTCTACCAGTAGGCCTAGGAGTGGTAGTCACCACTACTACTTGTAGTCATACCTTGTAGAGGGAAACAATGAGTATTGAAAGTTGGCACTCACACTATGAGCCAAACTTACGATTCATAGGATCCCATACGAGTTGTAAGTAGGGTTCATTGTGCCTTAGCATGGACCCAAATTTTTTCTAAGTGTTAAGGTCTGCTACAAAAGCAGGACCTATGAGCTGTGGCATCTCCTACGACTCATAGTTAGGGTCTCGTTGCCCCGATACACGACTTATTAAATGTTAACTTGGTTTAGTATAAAAGGGGTCAAAATAACCCCTAATTTCATGTTCCCTTGCCCTAAATCAACTGAGAATCCCCAAACCCCCTTTGTTTTTCACTATTCTGATCACCATCCCGGCTAGCCACATCACTTTTCCGGTGGGTACTCCGGCAGGCCAACCTTTTTCTAAGGTTTTTGCATCTGTTTCCCTCTACTTTGCATCGGTTTGATCATTTTCTAATTGGGTAAAGCTCGTGGTTAATTTTACTACACTGTTATGGTGAATCTCATTCTTGAAAGATGGTTGTATGCTTGAATAAGTCTTGAGGATTCATACCCATGTGATTATGCCTTTTTCTAGATATAAGTATTGTGGCTTGATTTTTTTGAAAACTCTATTATGATTTGAGCCTTGTCGGGAAATCTTGTTTGGGTGGTTGTAGTTGTTAGCATAATGCTCATTTGAGTGTACTGTTTAATTGTTATATGAGCATTGTGAAAACTATTTTTGGAATTGGAATTTGGAAAATGTGGGTGTGTTTTAATGTGCCACATCTTGTTATCCTTAATTGTATGTGTATGGAATTCTCCTTGCATCTTAATAGATTGTTGTATTGGCAATGAGTGTGAGTTTGGAGATGCATTGTTTATGGGGTTTTACTTGGATTTAATATGGGATTGACTTTGATCTTTGGGGTAACAGTTCTTATAATTACCTTGTATGGTAGTGGGTCTAATGGCATGCCTAACGTGATCTATTGCTATGATATTTCCAATGCTTGGTTTTTGTTTAAGTTGGTTGTGGTTTTTGTGGGAATATTGCAGGCACTACAGGTGCCTTCTGTCTTCAGCTATGAGGCCTTCCTACGACCCGTAGGTTCCCTTATGAGTCGTAGTGACCTCTTGTAGCAGGCACTAATCACTTGTGGTTCCTTCACATTTCTCATATGAGACCCACCTATGACTCATAGCATTTGCTATGACTCGTAGTGTGGGTCTCGTAAGTCTAACTGAGGTTTCAAAAATGTCTTTAAAATGAGGTACGAGGCCAGACTACGACTCGTAGGCCACCCTATGAGTCGTAACTATGCCTCGTATTTGGTTCTAGATTGCATCATTCTCAGAGACCTTGGTACTACGAGGCTAGAGTATGAATTGTAGGACACCCTATGAGTTGTACCTGTACCTCATAGCCACATACGTGCAACTGTATTAGTGAATTTTCTTTTGATTTCAATGTTTCGTGTTTTTTTCTTTGTTGTTTCTTATTCTTTGTTATATGATCCCTGCTTGGTCAAATATCTTGAAGTTCACTTGCTGCTATGTGGTTGATTTGCAGATATAACGCCCCTAAAAGATAAACGAGCGATCATAATGTTTCAAGGGAGATTAGTTGATGAGTCCTGCGAGACTGACCGATCCGAGGGGTCTGTCACCTATGGAAGTTATAAGTTCCTCCCAGTCTAACGAGGAGGTACAGAAGGGTGATGGAGATGAGTCTGAAAGTATTTTACCACAGATGACCCCCACACATTCGGGGTCAGAGTCAAAGTCTCATAGCACCTCATAGGCCCAACAGGAGGAAGTACAATCACAGCCCTTGGCCGACCCTAGACAGTGCGTGCAGGAATGAAAGAAATCTATGACTATGGGCTAGAGCCAAAGTGACAAGGCAAACCGGTTAGACAGTTTCACGAGGAGTCCAAGATAATTGACTCTAAGTTGGATAGGGTACTGGGGTTAGATGCGAAGTGATGGACACAGAGTTAACTACGTAGAAGTTGGGCAAGTATGCCTCTTACTTAGTCCGTGTGTTTTATGCAGCCTACCTTACTACACTTCGCCAAGTCCCGCCGAAGAACAAGAAGCCGATTGAGCAACCTCGACTATGAGTGGTTTTGGTTAGGGGTCGGAGAGTTGATATCTTGGAGGAGATGATCCAATGGGTTCATTTTGGCCCAACTACAGAGTGCCTCAGTCCACCGCTGAGTATGATAGCTGCACTGCCAAAATGAGGAGAGTGGTGAACGAGAAAGACGTTGGGGACAAAATTGAGCTACTGTAGTAGATTGCCAGCCAGATATGTGAGGAGGGTTTCAAGCCGACGTGGGTCAGAAACCACGCTGATCCGATAGTGAAAGCCCACGTCTCTTTCCTGGCTAAGTTTTGTTGGTTGATTATCTGTTGGCATATCCACCTTACTTTCATGAATAATATGATCACTCTAGAGTGAGCCGTGTTATTTGCCAACATCTTAGCTGGTTATGAGATAGATTGGGCTCGGATTATCTCTGAGTAGATTCACGAGTCCACCGCCCGGACGAGCACCTCAATTTCAATCCCTGTTTTGATCCATCACTTATGAGGTACAATAGGTGTTTGTGTCAACCCCTACTAGGACCAGCATATAGAGGCCACGCGCACCATGGATCCCAGCCTGATAAAAGATGATGAGAACCCGGGGGCCCTACTATGAGCAGCTCCTCCGACCATCCTAGATCCATTCTCTATTGAGCCTCTGACTCCATCCACCACCGGTACTACTCCAGCTACTGTAGAGCCTTCCCCTACTGTTGAGATTGAGTTGGCACCGTTCTCCAGTACTCCCGAACAAACATCAACTTCTATGCAGGTTGATTCTCTTATCTCTGTTGTTGCTTTTCAGGCACTGGTGCTTAGGGTAGATACAAGCTTTAGCAGTTCAGGTCAGACCATAGGTCAGCCACACTATTCGGGACTCAGAGAAGAGGGCAAAGACATTCGCCCTCAATTTGATAGATCAGGGGGTTAGAGCGGTGGATGCTCGTGTGGATGCATTCGAGGCGAGAGTCTAGAGGAGGCTTGAGGGTTCTCTGCCTGCTGTCACAAGCACAGTGATAGAGGAGTTGGCCATGTTTAAGGTTGACTTCTTGCAGATGTTATCAGCCCCTGTTGTAGTCTCGGAGGCAGCACTAATGGGTGATGAGGTTTTTGACTAGTTAGCTAACTACCCATATGCCCATGGGAAGAGGACCCTCGAGATAGATGACCCAGAGATAAGACAGAAGAGACCTAGAACTGATGGCATAGTAGTATGGGAGAAGGAGCCGATACTAGAGGTGGTGGTGCAAGAGTCGATACTCATGGCAGCTATACACAGAGATCAAGAGCAACAGACCACCTATGAAGAAGGTAGCTCACTTGCAACTGTAACCCAGACTACTGAGGAGGAGGCCATGGACCAGGACCCTGTTGACCAGACAGATAGTTGTCCTTGAGCACCATGATGTTTGATATTTGACCCCAGCACTTATTTTTGATCTATGGATACTTTGTTCTTTTTGTTGGATAATATTTTTGTTATGTTGGTTTTGGATTTGTTCAAATGTTTTATGTTGAATGTTTATATATATCTATATATATATATATACACATATGTTTCCTTTATTTAGTTTTCGTACATGTTCTTACTTTGAGGCCAAAGTATTCTCTTTTGGTGGGGTGTGGGAAGATACGAATTAAGGTGCAGTTTGAGTAGCCTCGAGTCCATAACTTCCTCTATTTTTGATTCTAAGGTTTTCTTGCCGTATTTTTTTTTCTTGTAGATGTTTTAATTTTCTGTTGAACCGGCATGTCTAGGTAGTGTAGATAA